>JFFI01002606.1:0-16184 GCA_001563125.1 Colletotrichum salicis
GGCCTAGGGTGTTGGCGATGTTGCTGATGTTGGCTGCTTTAAGGTATGAGGAAGAAGAAGAAGAGACGTAGTAAGATGGCGATTCCAGTGCTTTTATACTTATATCCAACGTCGATGGGAGTCATAAATCACTTAGGAGTATTGCCTAAAGAGAAAGTATAGCTAGGAGGGCAGAAAAGAACGTCGCAAAACTATTATGATTAATAGTGTTATATATAAAAAAAGAAAGCTAACCGCGATAGGTGTGAATATTCGCGTTAATAGCATCCCATTTCCTATATATAAGCTTATATAATACGCTAAGCCAAATTAACCTAATATATCAAATCCGGGGGGGCCAGAAGTTGTTTGATTGATAGTTGGGAATAGCCTTAGTTGTTTGGTTTGTTTGGAAGTTTGATTGATAGATTGGCTTTAGCGGCAGCGCTGCATGACGTTCGATCACATCGAGTCTGGTCCTGCCCTGCTCGCCAAGAACGGTGTCCGCACAGGAATCATCGGCAAGGTCCACGTCGGGCCCGATGCCGTGTATCCCTGGGATTGGCGAGCCGAAAGCTTGACGCGAGATGTGTGGTGGTCTTCTCAGCGTGCGGCGGAGTTCTTCAACGCTTCCAAAGACGACGGTCGGCCATTTGTGCTCACTGTTGGATACCATGATCCTCACCACGACCGGACGCGCGGTGGCTTTGGAAACGATGAACCTGTCGATGAGAGGATCAAGAACATCAAGTACCGACCAGCGGATATGGTCGTTCCTGGGTTTCTGTCGGATAGTCCGGGTGTGCGACAGGAGCTTGCAAGTTACGCAGAAGCCATCAGCCGTCTAGACCAAGGCATTGGTATGATTCTTCATGAGCTGGAAGAGTCCGGATTTGCGAAAGATACCTTGGTCATCTTTATGAGCGACAATGGCCCTCCATTCTTGAACTCCAAGACCACGCTGTATGACGCCGGAATTCGCCTCCCTCTCATCGCTAAACTGCCCGGTGCAGGTTCATCTATCAACCCGAATCTGGTATCTTATGTGGACGTTCTGCCTACGATCTTGGACTGGATCTTGGGCAATGCCTCGGATGGCGCCAAATCACAACTCGCCGGTCGGTCATTCTTCGACATCATCAACGAGAACCACGAACTCGCTAAGTGGGATCACGTTTTTGGCTCTCACACATTCCACGAGTCTACCAACTACTGGCCGACACGTTATATCCGGACCAGGCGCTATAAGTATCACCGCAACATTGCCTGGAGGCTTGACTTTCCCTTTGCCAACGACATTTACGGCTCGTTGACATGGAAAGACATTCGAAACGCGGATCAGAACCCGAAGATGATTGGTGAAAGACAACTTAAAGACTACTTCTTCCGCCCCGCAGAAGAGTTGTATGACTTGGTGAACGATCCCAACGAAGTCAGAAACTTGGCAAAGGATCCGGATTATCAAGACGTATTGGAGGAGCTGCAAACGAGATTGGAAGACTGGCAGAGGAGAACAAACGACCCGTGGCTATTTCGAGATGGAATATCGATTTTTCTGAACAAACACCATCTTGACGCTGGTCTCGAAGTACCTGATAAATGGGACCTTGACATTGAGCATTCTGAGACAAAGGGCGACAAGGTGAAGAAGTACCAGAACTTGCCGTTTGGTGCGACTGGCCCCAGATCTTGATAGCATCTTAGGTCGATCAATGAAACCATGCTATGAAATATCTACGTCCTCAATTTTTTATCTAGTGAACTTTTCGTTAGTTGACACTGACGTGCTGTTTGGAAGCTTACACTGACTCTCGAGAGCCAAACACGCATGTTTCCAACTCACATACGTAGGTACTTGCCACACCCAAGTCTAAGAAAAGCTATAAGCAATCGTAAGCAAGAAGGGACTTCGGACATAGCGCGCAACTCCCCGCTAGCAACTCTCATGTAATTCTTGAGGCCCAGTGCTCGGCAGAGTTAAAGTGCCTCAGCCTGATCCCTGGTATGGGGGCGTTGAAGGTGACATCGGCGCAGATCTTGTACCATCCAGTTGGTCTCCCAAGAACTAGGATCGTAGTTCTCTAAAAGAAAATCTACCATACTGTTTTCGTCTGAAAGCTGGGTCTGGCGCGAAGGATGAGGCACAGATGACAAAAGTCTCGATGCTCGTAAAAATCGAACAGGTTGTGGTTGGTCTGAGGCTCCCGACCACGCGGTTTGCCAAGATGGAAAGAGACAATCCCCCGAGCCCTGCCAAGCACTATCCCGCGTGTGGCAGGCAGGGTTGTCTGAAGGATTGGCGGGCTTGCATTGTCCTCATCTTTCCCCATTATGTCGTGATGGCTTTTGGATGATCACTGCCGAACAACCTACCAAAAGCTTAAATATCTTCACAGTAAACTCTTGGCATGTCAAGGATTCTTGACTGTGAAAGGGAATAGGATGATACGAGCGGTTATTTCCAGTAAGGAAGTAAATGTGAAGAAGTAAATCACGTCGAGTTGATTGTCGATGGTGTGCGACCTCGGTGTTCTTTTACCGTTTTTCGCAATACGTTTATACAACAAGCCAACACCATGTATATCAATCCTTCCGGAGCTCCTGTGGTGTAGATGTGTTTGAAATACCTAGGCTCTAGACTTTTGACCGGTAAATTTTCTGAACAGCTGACTCGTGCTCTGAGCTGCAACCATGAGCTCGCAAAAGCCACCAGTCATCGAAGTCTCTTCCGGTGGGGAGAGGGTACCTCCTGGCGTACACGATATCGACACAAAAACCCCCTCCTTCGAGGTCGACTCGCCCAAAGACGAGAACAGCGACTTGGCCGAGCCCCAGGATACAACTAAAAACGTCGGCTTTTGGGAAGCGCTCACACGCCGCAGCACGACGCGGGATCTCGACGCCATCGCAACAGAGCGAAGTGTTTTTGATGATCCCAGCTTAGCGCCCTTCCCTCAGCCCCCACCAGAGTACGAGAATGTGCATCGCTTTGATTCGCAGGAACGATGGACGCATCGCGAAGAACGCTCTGTCCGCCGAAAGACAGACTTCAGGATCTTTGCCTGGATTCTGGTCATGTTCTTCGGTCTCAACATAGACAGAGGCAATCTCGGCAATGCAGCTGCGGATAATCTCTTGAAAGACCTCCATATCAACACCAACGACTACAACAATGCTCAGAACATGTACCGCACCGGTTTTCTGATCGCCGAAGTTCCATCTCAGATGATTGGAAAGCGGCTCGGACCTGATAGATGGATCCCCGTTCAGATTATACTCTGGAGTCTTGCCTCTGGCGGACAGTTCTTCATGCATCACCGGGCTGGCTTCTTTGCCTGCCGATTCTTCATCGGTCTCTTCATGGGTGGCTTCATCCCGGATTCCATCTTGTACTTGTCGTACTTCTACAAGAAGACTGAGATGCCTATCCGCCTGGCCCTCTTCTGGTTCGTCGACTCCATGTCCGGCGTCATTGCATCCTTCATGGCCTATGGAATCTTACACTTGCGCGGTGTTGCAGGAAAAGAAGGATGGCGATGGCTTTTCCTGATCGAGGCTCTCGTCAGTTTCGTCATTGGTGCCGCCAGCTTCCTCTTCCTGGTCCCTGGACCGACCCAGACGAAAATGTGGTGGAATCCCAAAGGCTACTTCAACGAGCGCGAGGAAAAGATCATCGTCAACCGCGTCCTTCGTGACGATCCTTCCAAGAGCGACATGCACAACCGAGAATCGCTGTCTCTGGGCATGCTCTGGAAAAGTCTCAAGGACTACGACCTCTGGCCGATCTATCTCATTGGCATCCTCTTCGAGATCCCCACTGCGTCACCGAAGACATATCTCACGCTGTCCCTAAAGGCCCTTGGCTTCAGCACCTTCAATGTTACTCTGCTCGCCATTCCCGTCACCGTTTTCGCCGCGGTTAACATGCTCTGGGTCACGTTCCTCACAGAGAGGTTCCATCAGATCGCCATCATCGGCCTGCTCTCGCAAGTCTGGGTATTGCCGCTCCTCATCGTGGAGTATACTTCCATTGAGAGCCTTTCACCGTGGGCGCAATATGCCGTTACGTTCATGATTCTCGGCCAGCCGTCTACCCATGCGGCGCATGTCGGATGGTGCTCCCGGCTCTCGAACGCCGTCAGGACGAGAGCCATTAGTGCCGCGCTTTACAACATCACCATCCAGCTATCCGGAATCGCTTCTTCCAACATCTATCGAGAGGATGATAAGCCTCACTACCACCGCGGAAACAAGAACTTGATTGCAATCACTGTGGCAACCTTCTTTGCGTATGCTTTTGCCAAGACCTACTACACTCTTCGCAACAAGTCCAAGAGAGCGAAATGGAACAGCATGTCGGAGCAGGAGAAGACGGCGTATCTGGCCAACACTAGCGATGAAGGAAATAAGCGTTCGGATTTCTTCTTCGACAGTTAATCCGAGACGGCCAATCACTACTGCACCATAATTGCCGCACGGAACCTAGATGTAACCCTAGAACTTGCCGGAAGATGCATCGCCTACAACTGAGAGGGGGTTAGTTTATTCACGTCGATAATACTACGTGTTTGTACTTACTGTCAATCGAATGTAATACAACAATCCAACCTTCGATGACATAAATGCCTTTCGTCAACATGACTCTGGAAATCATCAGTTTAATTGATATCTATCACGCCAACGCCGAATACACTACCATAAGTCGTAAAATCTAAGTCCTCTTTTGGGAATCTAGTGTGCCTCAACCTCCTCCAACTGCCTCCTCCAAACCTTGACGGGCATTTCTCCGAGCAACCAGTTCATCGTCTCCTCACGCGCCATCTCAAAGTCCCGCGGCAGAGCAAACTCATACCTGTGCACAACCGATGCCAAGAGCACAGCCTGCTCAAGGTATGAAATGTTGCGACCGATACACCCTCTCGCACCGGCGGAGAAGGCCAAGAAGTACGGCTGCAGCTCCTTGCCCTTGTCGCCGAGCCACCTGTCCGGCACGTACTTGTCGGCGTCGGGGAAGACGGTCTCGTCGCGGTGGGCGACCACGCCGGACATGCTCACGGTGGTTTTGCCCGGTACCCACTCGCCCATGATGTACATGCCTTCGGGAGGTGTCTTGCGAGGCAGGCCTTGCGGCGTGGGAGGGAACAGGCGGAGGGACTCGTCGAGGCAGGCGCGGAGGTAGGGGAGGTGCTTGACTTTGTCATAGGGGGCGACAATTTCGTCAGCATCGAGGACGCTGTCAACTTCTTCGCGGAGGAGCTGGAGGCATTTCGGGTTCTCAAGAAGCTGGTGGAGGACGTTCGTGACGGCGATCGCAGTGGTTACGCTGCCGGCGTTCATCATGATGTTGATCTCAGCGACGATTTCGCCCCACTCGAGGCTGTTGGCCTCGCCGTTCTTGTTCTCCATCAGGGCTTGGAAGAAGTCGTCGAGTTTCTCATCGCCCTTGTTGTAGCGTTGGAGGCGCTTGTGGGAGAGTTCCAGGACGATGCCGTCCCAACCCTTAGAGGCCTCGGTCATCTGGCGGTAGCGGGGGATGATATTGGAGAGCTTGTTGATGAGCTTGTAGTTGTCGTAGCTCCAGACGAGAAGGGACTGTTTACGGGCGGTGGGGTAGAGGGAGTCGCGGAGAGGGACTTCCCAGGTTAAACCATCTTTGCGGCGGGCAAGGACGCGGTCGTGGCCGCGATCGAGCAGGCCGAGACGTTCGGAGAGACCGATGTCGGCGATGGCGTCGAGGGTGAAGAAGTTGCCCCATTTGCGGTAGTCAACGGTCAAATCCTCTGGCTTGGGGAACATCTGACCTTTGTGGAGGGGGTCGGTGCAGCGCTGATCGAGTTGCTTGAAGAGTCTCTCGACCTTGTCTGCGACCTTGTGTTCCCATCTCTCGAGGTTCTTCAGGGCATAGGCCGAAGACAAGACCTTGCGCTTCTTCGCGTGGTCATGCTTGTCGACCACGTCGGCAAGGTGGTAGTGAGATCCGGCAGTGAGGACGTAGGATTCATCCTTGATGCAGGGGGTTCCGTGGCCATAAATGTCCTTGATGGCGCGGACGTCACTGAAAGAAAGGGTGTTGGGGCCGGTGCGGAGGATCGGGCCCTTCTCCCGATGGAGGTTGACGAGATGGGTAGATCGGGCGCCGGTGCGGGCGAGGATCATGAAGGGGATGTTGTAAACGCCAGAGAATGTGCTCAAGTTTTCAAACTTGCGCATGCCTGAGCCTTATGTTAGTAGTTGCAAGTGATGCGCCTAGAACTGAAGAAAGCCCACCTTTTGTGTCCTTGAAGTATACAAATAGAGGGTAGACAATAAAGTAAGACAAGGCAACGAAGAGAAACCCCGCGGCGTATGGCGCCTGCGGGAAAGTAGAGAATGTTTCGGGTGCCATTTTGCTAGTTAGATCCCAAAAGATCCTGTCAAATGGAAAGGGCAAACGGTGGGTTGGAAGGATGAAGAGCTTTGGACTATAGTCTACTCCATGCTGCTGAAAGAAAGGACGTCTTCTTCAACTAAATAACCATCCGCGTTGTGGAACACTAGTCAGCCACAAAGTCACGAGAATGGATAAAATCCACCGTAGACCAATGCCCACTTGGTTTGGTCTGGCTTGCGAGAAAGGAAAATCTCGCCGCGACATCGCATTCGCTCACAGCTCACAACCTACAGTCCCTCCCTCCACTAGCTACGACATGTTCTCCGCACCTCTGCACGTCACAAACCTCGACCCACCCCCCGCCTTTCGTCTGAGCTGTCAACAAGAATAGCTCAAGAGACTTTCAAGAAAATCCCGGATAGGAAAGAGGGGCGCAAAGCTGGGGGCGGCGGGCGGGTTCTGCCCCATGCTGGGACAGAGACGGGATTAAGTCGCTCAGACCAAGGCAAGCAAAGGCCAAGTTCCGCGGGGAAAACGCAGTATGCGATGGACGCATGGTTGATGGGTAAATGATGCACCATTGGGTAGTTCTGCATTGGGGTGACAGATCTTGGGGTTATCTCGGGGTCCGTCACACACCCTTCACGGCATCCTTATCTGGTAATATGCACCGCGGGAAAGACTTGAGAGTCGAATTGCAGTATGCCAAGAGGCGCTCGGTGTTCCAGCCGACGATGGAGAAGGCGTCAAGATGCTGGGGCGAAGTTTGGGGAAATACGGGGACCTCTTCGGTAATCTTGCAGTTTGTTGGATGGATATCTCGATCCCGCGGGTTATATCGCCTATCTTAGTTTAGACCGCATCACATCTCGCCTTACCAGCCGCTTCTTCGTGTCTCCTCCCCGCGGGGAAGTGGATTCGTTCCCCAACTTTCCCTGTGCCAAAATCTGAACCCGTCTCAAGTTAGCAATGCTCCCCGCACCTCATGGGGGCGGCGACTTGCCTCTCAGAGTTGATTTAGGAAAGTCTCGAGCGAAGGGTAGGTTGAGGACACTAGCTGTGTTGGTGGCCATAGTTCACACGTACGATTTAGGAAACTTTCACGATACTCACAAGAAGCTTCTGATCGCATTTAACATCTCGAAACTCGCTGTTCTCATCCCCTGATGTTTTGGAGTGACAAGCCCTCTGATACCAGATTCCACTCGACGCTGGCAGTTTAGTCACTTTCGTTGCGCTTCGTATACTCATCACACTATGTCTCTTCCAGGAGCTCTGCCAGAGAGTACGCTGAAGCTCATCAGCCAGTTCGCACCGGGAACAATCGCAGACACGGCCGCTCTCGCTGCAGCTGGTCTTTTGTCTGCCGCGTATGTCTTGCGCGGATACGCCTGGGACAAGCCTGATCCGTACAACTACATCTGGTACGAGAAACCTCAACAGGGCACCGACGGCAATGCCGCAAACAAGAAATCCAAGAATATCGCCGAGAGGTTAGAAGAGCTCGTAAGTCAATTTGGAGGTCCTAGTTGTGTTTGGCGGTTGGCTAAAAGTATCTCGTGCAGGGCAAAGATGTCGTTGTCTTTTGGGGCTCACAATCTGGCACCGCTGAGGGCTTCGCGAACCGTCTCGCTCGCGAGCTGCACCAGCGTTTCCACCTCAACACCATGTCGGCAGACCTCTCAGACTACGATGCCGACACAATCACGCAGATCCCTCAAAACAAGCTGGCCATTTTCATCATTTCCACCTACGGCGAGGGAGACCCCAGCGACAATGCCAGTCTGTTTTGGGACTGGTTGACCAAGCTCCAAGACAAGCCCCTCGCATCGCTTCGCTATGCGGCGTTCGGTTTGGGCAACAGCAACTACAGATACTACAACAAGGTCGTTGACGTTGTCGACAAGGCTCTTGTAGACTGCGGCGCCTCGCGCTTGGCGCCCGTTGGTCGTGCGGACGATGCGGTTGGAGCTACAGAGGAGGACTTCCTCTCATGGAAGGACGACTTGTACAAGGTCTTCCGTAATGAATTACAGCTGAAGGAGCACGAGGTCGTCCACGAGCCATCTCTGGCTGTTGTTGAGGACGAGTCCCTGGAGCCGCAGGATCTTCATATCGGCGAGCCAGTACACTTGATTGAGGGCCCCGGAAAGTCAACGGCCAACTCAGCGATTAAGGCATTGAAGATCAAAAATGCTCGCAGCTTGTTCTCCTCTCCTGGTCGCAGCTGTCTTCACATGGAACTCGATCTAGGAAACAGCTCCCAGATCACATACAAGACCGGCGATCACCTCGCCATCTGGCCTATCAACCCCGACCAAGAGGTTGAGCGTCTCCTCAACGTCCTTGGTCCATCAGAGCGCCGGAGCATTCCCATCAGCATCAATGCCCTCGACGCCGCCGTGAAGGTCAGAATTCCTACGCCAACAAACGTTGAGACGTTGTTCAGATACTACCTCGAGATCTGCGCCGCCGTTCCCAGAGACGCCGTCCGAGGCCTCGCCCAGTTTGCGCCATCTGCCGCATCAAGGGAGATTCTCCTGAAACTGGGGCGCGACAAGGACAACTATGCCGCTTTCCTTGCATCTAACCACCTCACCATCGGCAAGCTTCTAGAATACGCAGCCAAGGCCGACGGTCAGGCGACGTCGTCTGCCTGGTCTGGAATCCCGCTCTCCTATCTTATCGAGACCCTGCCCAGATCTCAGCCGCGCTACTACTCCATTTCCTCCTCCAGTGTCGTTTCTCCCAAAGCTCCCAGCATCACCGTTGCTGTTTCTGATACCCCCCTTTCTGCTTCTCCCACAACGGCCATTACCGGTCTGACGACGAACTATCTCCAATCTCTCTCCAGCTCTCTGCAAGACTCACAGGCAACACAGCAGACCAAGAACCTCAGCTACGCCTTATCAGGTCCTTCAAACGCACTCGAAGGCGGCCTCGTCTACGCTCACATTCGCCGCTCCAAGTTCAAGCTCCCCATGCTTTCCTCGCACCCGCTCGTCATGGTCGCCGCCGGCACGGGTCTGGCGCCCTTCCGAGCCTTCATCATGGAGCGTCTCCGTTTGCAGTCCGTCGGTAAGGATATCGGGCAGATGATCCTCTTCTTCGGATGCCAGCGCCCCGACGATGACTACATTTACAAGGAGGAGCTCGAGCAGATGGAGAAAGACCTTGGTGGAAAGCTCAAGATTTTCACTGCCTTTTCGCGACTAGAAGGCGCGAAGAAGATGTACGTTCAGGACAGAGTACGCGAGCTGGGCGCCGAGGTTTTGGGGCTTTTGGAGGAGAGTGCCAGTCTGTACATGTGCGGACGGGCGAGCATGGCTAGGGAGGTTGGCAAAACGTTGGGCGCTGTCCTGAGGGCGGATAAGGGTTGGAGTGATGCTCAAGTTAAGGATTGGAGCGAAGGATTGAAGAGAAATCGCAAGTGGCAAGAAGACGTCTGGGGATAGACGTGACTTGTAATGGGATTGTGAGAATTGGGGGACTGGGAACTGGCATGATTTAGCGGTGCTTGCGAGTATAGATGATATTGAAAGATTATATGGGAAATGAACAAATTCTTTCACTCATCCAGTTGATAACGAGCAAGGCATCGTGAAATTTGATATTCATTCGCCTTATTATTATAGGGTCCAGTCTATCAGCCGATGTCCGCCTTGTCGAACCGTTAAACCTTTCTGGCGTTCTTCGATGCAGTGCACCTCGAAGGAGTCTTTCGGACTATCACATCTCCGCTATCTGCTATCCAGACCAAGTTCCAAACTCTTCAGGGTTATACTAGTCCTCACCAATGAACATGTCTCGCGTTTCTACTTCCCAATTGGATTTTTCTAGTAATACATGACAGCATGACGTCCAATTTTCTTAAACCCCGAGTTCTGCCGGCACTTCAGGTGGAACAGCCACGGTGATGTGAGATTTTCTAGGTTCTTGACTGATGATCATTTGAAGCGCCCATGCAGTGTCGCCCTCGCCTTAATACTTGGCGTTGAGCGACGCAGGTCGTCGCGGGACCTGCATGTTCTATTAGTTGGTCGTATTCACAACCTCTTCATGTATAAGAGTCATTGAAACAGGGTGTGTGGAGAGGAGGCTGTGGAATCGACCACGCGCGATGCGCGCGATGCGAAGGATGCTCTCGGATATCACATCGGGAAAGTGGCCGTTACTCGGTAAACTGTACCTCCTTTCATCATGAGGCTTCCTGCGTATTCCGCCATAGCTGCGAGCTTCCATTTTTTGACCACATAACCTGTTGCACGTTACCAAAACTTCGAAAGGGGACGGATCGGGAACATTTCTGCCTGCAAGGAACTATTGCTACATACGTCAACGCGCACCTCAAACTGGGGACGGAAACCGTGACGGTTCCCCACGTTTTCATAATCCGCGGGCGCCAGTTGGTCCCAAAATCCACATTGACTTGCCGGTTTCGAAACATGACAGGCGGAGATCGGACTGGGCGCTTAAGGCTCCAGTCCCGCGACGTCCATGTTTCGCATTGAATCCGAGCTTTAGAAGTGCCTGCGTGTGTCTACAAGTTGTCAATACCTACCGCCCCGTTGGTTATCATGCCGGCCGGACTCGTGGAGAAACGTGAAACAAGCTTTGGCTAGGTATGCTTGCACACTATCTTAATCCCGCGGGATATGTTGCCTTTCTGAGGGAATCAATCCCACTCATGCGAGTCCCTGAGTCAGTGGAGACGGCTGCAATTGGCTAGGATTTCCCCCTTCACATGGGCTGGGCTACGGGTAACCCTCATTCCACCATCCCTTCTGCTCATCTACCGACGGCTGGAACCCGCGGGCTAAGGCGTCTCTACTCGCTGCGCTACTATCCGTACCCGGCACTCTTTGGCCGCGTACACTCCAATCGGATTGTTGAGATTGATAATGAATGTTGTAGCGGAGTGCAACCCGTGGAGACTGGAAACTTGCGTAAACCTGGAAGAATCCGGGGGAGATGAAAAGTACGTCATCCGAACCTGGGGCTCCCCACTCGTCTCCATCAAAACATGTCAACTTCCAACCAACAAGGTCTTTTGCGTCTTCAGTATCGTTTTATCTGTAATACTCACGATGACATCATTCTTCCAAGAATTGGTCAAGCCCCGCTTGCGGACCTGGGGTAGTAGCAGTAAGCTACGTGGCCTTCGTCGATCGGCGGACCTTATAATTCTGTAATCCTTGGAAGAAAGTCCTGGAAACACGAGGGCATCAAGACTCACTAATGCCGGACCAAGACTCTCATACAGACTGGAGGTGGAATGTATCCTACACCTAGCTTAGAAGTCAACAGAATCACCAGACGGTACCGTGATTCTGGCACGCCCTTGAACTGGCTGCAACACTAAACATGAGATAACTTACGGAAACAACGCTAACAGAAGACCATGGTCGGCCGGAAATCAAGACCAAGAGACACTGTGTCCTTAACTCCCCCTGTACAAACACATTGGACTGCTACCCGCGGGACTTTTTTACTACATTGGGGATGGTCGGCTGAGGGATTCCCCGCGTATCCCGCACACGGAGGTAGCCCAGACAACCCACCCCCGCATCTATTTCAACGTACACTGCGGATACACACGCTCGACACTGATCAGGTGTTTGAGGAGAGAATCCCGCGCGATGGGAAATAGGGGCCAGTTACCAGATTTGCTCTGCTTCTACCATGGACTCGGAAGACGTTCCAAGGTAGTAAGACTTCCAATGCTAGCGGAAAGTTTCACGGTGAGAAAATAGACTAAGAGACGCTGTGCCGGTTTCCGTCTGATTCATCTATTCCTTGAGGTTGGGGTTCAAACGAAGGGAAAAAAGCGCGTGCTTTTGAAGCTTCTCCTCATACCACGACTCTTTTGGGCAATTTAAACCCGCGACTCCACCCTTGCGCGTGGTCTGTTTGCTTGCAATTCCCTTACAGTTCTTGGTAGCCTCCCGTCGGCAGAATAGGGTCGTTGACTCGTTTTCTATATAACTACTACGTCTGTTCGTCTTTTCTCGTCTGAAATTCTGCAGCCCAGCCTCTTTTTTGAGTTTCCCCGACCGGCCTCAGCCTCATCCGATTCAACTCTCGTAATCAGCCAACCATCGCTCAGCTTTAGCTCTAGCTTTTGCTTCAATTCGAACTGCCGTTGCTTATCTTCTTTACTGAAGCCGGCCCGAAATTGCAATTGCTCGACAATGTCGCAAACCACGCCCGACTCCGAGAGCAAGGCCTTATCGAGGGAAGCTTCTCTCGATAAGATGAAGCTTGATGGAACTACATCCCACGTCGAGTAGAGAAGATCTACCTCACCTCTACTGGTTTTGGTGTCAAGAAGGCGAATAAGCTATAGAGACTTCGCAAGATGGGCGGTGGCTTGGCTTAGGTCCTTGTTAGGAAGTTGCGGCCTCTTTGTTAAGCGTATTACATACAGCCAAGCGACAATTATCTCCATAACGAGGCATGATTAATGGAATCTATCAACAACTAAGATGTCCCGAGTTGTGGCCATTACGTAAATTGAGTGTGCAAGACAAAAAGTCAATAACAGCTGCATCTTGCCAGCTCCTGGATTCATACCCTAGGAGATATACACACTTGGTGGCGGGCCAACGTAAGTCTCTTGCACGCCGCCAAGATCAACCACGAGCTTTTCCAATATCAAGTTCGAATGCTTAAGACGAATCCTCACGTTATGCTCCCCAGCACTGAAGCCATTCTCGCCCAGACCATGCCTTCGCAACCAAGAACAATCCTGTACGGCATAGAACCATCCTTCGGGGAGGTCGCTGGTCTTGGGCGACAGTCGATGGGTCTGGACAGGTCCATTGTCAACCTGCAAGTCGTAAGACATCGGATCTGCCGGGTCGAGGTCGAGCGTCATGTTGAAGTACAACAACAGGGACAGGCTCGCTGTCTGCGAGAAGGCGTAAAACTTGTACGTGAGCTCCGCGCTCTCCGCTCCCGGGACAAGGACAATTGCTCCCTCTGGGGTCCTGCCGCAGTCCGGCAGTACTCTGAGATCTTGTGGAGAACGATGCGCCGCAGGGATGGAGATGTACCCGTCGCTTTCGACAAACCCTTCTTTGAACAACTTGGAAATGCGTCTGCCAGTGATAGGTAGATGTACCTGCTCAAAGTCGCCCTCTTCGGATCTAATTTCGATCAAGACCTCCTGGTCAAAGTCATCTGGCACCTGATCCCAATCAACTGTGACATCAATCCGTGCATCATCCCCATCAGGATCATTCGTGCCAGACGACATCGAGAGCTTGACCCAGTCATACGGAACCGCAGCTTTCCAATGCGTAGCCTGAGGTCCCCGGCTGTAAATTTCAAACCACCTCTTCAACGGCCCATACCGACTCATCAACCCCAACGTCACCCCTGGGACCAAGTCCCGCCGGGTAGGGTGTGTTCGATCAGACTCCTCATTCGTCCTGCCTGGACGAACACCCTCGTGGCCTTCAACAGCTATTCCCATTTGGCCCATGACTGGATTCGAACGTTGCCGACGCTGGACGTAGCATAGGCCGCCTATCATGTCGCGATACGGCGCGTGCCATGTCTCTTCGTAGCCGTAGTGTGTCTGGCTCATGATCTGGTCCCACTTACCGTCCAACAAAGCGTGGAACTCCTCCGAGAGGGCGTAGTCTGCATCGAAGAGGTCGAGGACCTCGCGGGCGAGCTTGTTGGCGACATTGCGGCGCTGGCGGGCGTAGAGTCTGTTCCGGCCTAGGGTCACTTGGAGTTTAGTAAAGATGGCCGATGCCTTGACTGGGTGAAGGACGGTTTCGTAGATGGCTGCCTTTTGAGCCTCTGGGTTCTGTTTGTAGATCTCCTCGGCTGATTGAAGGAGTGACTCCCAGCGGTGTACGACGTCTTCTGCCTCGTTGTAGTGGATCAAGGAAAAGGTCGTCGGTTCAATGTGTTCGTGTCTTCGTAGTGCGGAGAGTCGATCGTATCTTTGCCACACCGATGCGATCTGGTCGGATTGGTCCTTCCCAAAGTTTGTCTCCGCCATTGTCTGGTAGAAGTTTGCAAAGTCGTTGGCGCCGATAGAGTTGATGTCCCAGGCCAACGTCATTGCAAAAGTGAGCGGTACTTCCATCGGCTTGATGTCACCAACGTTGAAGACCCAAATTTGCTTCGCGTTGCGTTTGTGTGCTTCTTGTAGCTGATGCCAGGTTTTCCCCTGTTTCCTTCTGTCAGCCATATGTATCTTCGCAATCATGGGTTGCGACAAACCAGAGAGTTACTGTTGATCCACTTGTAGCTTCGCGGTACTCCCACATACTCAAAGTGGTAGTATATCTGCCTCTCTGTCAGCATCACCTAGGATGGGAAAACAAGCCCGAGAAAGAGTATTTCATACGCCCGCGCCTCCTTTCCTGTCCCTTTCCGCTCCAGATGGAAGGCGTCTGATACTGCCAAAGTTGTCGTCGGCGAACAGAAGGGTGACATCATCAGGCACATCAAGATTCCCTTCCTCATACTGCTCCTGCACCTCCTTATATAAGGCCAAGAGCTCTATTACCCAAGTTAGTCGCCCGAAATTCTCTCGCTTTGGGGATGTTGTTACCACATACGAGGAACAGCATCTTCTCTCCCATGAACCTGTTTGATAAGAGCCCGCTGCGTCTTGATAACATCCCTTACAACAGCAGCCGGATCATCCGTCTTCATCTTCCGGTCATACTCGCCGCGCATGCCAAGGGTGAAGTACGACTCGCGGCCTTTTGCCCTCTTGACGCCCTCGTCAAAGAAGGCGGTGATCTTCTCCTTGTTGGTGAGCCAGTTCCAGCTGCCGTCCGGATTATCTGCGAACCACTCGTTGGACATCCTCTGCATGGGCTCGTGGTGGGATGTGGAGACGGCGATGCCGTAGTCTTCGGCGAGCTTGGGGTTTAGGGGGTCATCTGTGAAGAATGAGGCGCCCGGGTTGGGGTAGCCTGGCCACATTGCCGGCCAGAGGAAGTTGGCCTGGTGGAAGAGATCAGTATTTAAATATGGAGGTATTTCGTATGTTTGCCGGATAAATCATGTACCTTGAGCCTCAGTAGCAGTTCAAAGACCTTCTTGTAGAATTCAGAGTTGTAGCCCCCGAAGTTGGCCCTAACCCAGCCCGTGAGGGCGGGAGCTTCATCGTTGATGAAGACACCACGGAAGCGAATGCTGGGTTCACCATGACAAGTCGGCTGTAGTACTGCGTAGATAGCTTCATGAAGTTTGGGAGGAACATCAGCCCAGTAATACCATCTACATGTACTTGATGTTAGAAGATGGACGGACCATAAACGGGAAAGGAATCTTACGGAGAGACTCCGATTTGCTCAGAGAGAGTGTAGGCGCCGAATATCGCCCCTCGCTTGTCGCTCCCTGCAATGATGAGGGCTTTCTGCACGCCCGGCAAGGGTTGATCGACTACACTAGTGCTAAAGGACTCCCATTTCCCTCGAATCTCGTCAAAGTTGAGCTTCCCTTCTTGTTCCAGCCGCTGGAGAATAGAACTTGACTTGATTGATCCGATGATGATGGCGGCGGCAGATCCTAAGGCGGCATCGACTTGGGTCCCTTGAACAACCTGGACTGTACTTTGTTCAGACTGGGTGACCCGACCAAAGTCCTGCGCGAGGTTCCGCGCTGCGATGTGAATGCCGATCGGATCCGACTCGTCCACCAAGATGGTTGCGCCGACCAAGTCCAAGGTTTCGGCGTCTTTGGGTGATGAAAACGTCACAATGGCTTTTTCAAACATTGTACTGTATCATGAAAGCGTTTTTCTTTTATTTTATTTTTTATTTTTTTGGGCGAGTTGTGTGGAAATTTTGTTCGAGATGAT
>JFFI01002607.1:0-15152 GCA_001563125.1 Colletotrichum salicis
GTTTGCGTCCCTAGTTGCGCTTCATCCACCGTAAAGAAAAGAAATTGGGAATCAGTTTTGCATGTCGCATGAAAATATGCCGGTTAGACATTGTACCCACGAAGACTGTAAAGGGAAAAATGGACTATACGATAGAACCCTTGGAAGCGAGCTTTACTCGGGAAAAAGGTGACCGCGCAACCCACGGAAAGATTCAGTCGAGACCATGCAGATGAGGCGGAGGCGGATGCCATTGCCGAAGGCAGAGTTTGTCCTCAAGGGAACCGCGCCCAAGCGGCGTCCTGCAGCTGCATCATGACAGCAGGCAACTGTCTCAAAAGTTCATCATGGCCACTCTTGCAAATGTTCCACGAGGCAGAAAGTGCCAAAGGTGTCAAGTCCAGGTACGCTCGCAAGACCCAGCAGAAAGGTATCCTTGCCGTCACATAGGCGTCAAGAGCGTGCATCATGGAGAATGGGGAGTGTATCCATGTCGCAGAGCAGCAATGAGCACCATGTCCATGTCAAGAGTCGAATCCAGTTCATGACAGTCAAGGATCATGTGCAAGCGAGAACGTGCCATCATCATCGTCAAATGCCGGGTTCAGTGCATCGAGATATCAGCGAAGCGAAACCAGAGGGCAGCTTGTCTTCCTCTTCCGTGTGTGGTCCTCTCCCCCAAATTCGTGATTTTTGTCCAAGAAAAACAAGGTGGGCGCTGTGCTGTTGCAAGTCCAGCGGAATAAGAAGGTATCAGTCGTCGAATGATTCGTAAGTGCGCACTGCCATGAGCCTCCAGAGTCAAAGTGCATGTGCGGTGCTTCAGTATACGTAATGCGAAAAGAGGCATCAAGTCGAGGTCCAAGGCAAGTGATCAATCACATCACACAAGCATGTCCCCTACTGGAAAGGACGCATGCGAAAACCTCTATGAGGCTCCAGGAGGCGTAGCACCGGGCTGAGCGGCCGCGCCGCCGCCTTGTTGCTGCTGATAAACGAGGGACTGGTACCAGAGGGCGAGGTAATTCTGGTATCCACCGTCTGCAGAATATTAGTACACAATATAAGGTGCTCGCGTTTTCATAAACTTACATTGCGCATACGGGTCGGCTCCGTCGGCTCCAGCGGGAGCTTGAGCAGCTGGTGGGTTAGCAGATCCTGATGCTGATGGGTTAGATCCCTGCTGAGAGTAGCTTCTGTCATAGTCTTGGTTTTGACGACCGCGACCGCCGCCTCCGCCTCCAGAGTTCTTTTGGCGCTGTCATTCTGTTAGTTACAACTGCCTCTAAGGTAGATTCGAGGTCTGTCACTTACCACTGCGTCAACCTTCTCTTCGATCGCTTGCTTGGCTCTGGCGATACTGTCGCGCGAGCCGATGAGAGCAATCTCTCGTTGAACCTCGCCTGGACCGGAAGATTGGGCGACATTGATCTTGCAACCAGTGCCATTCTGCATATCGCGGATGGTCTCGCCTCCCTTGCCGATAATCATGCCCACGGCCTCGGACGGGACGTAAATGGCGTCGTTGATCTTGTCACCACCGCCGCCGCCACCACCACCTCCACCCATGGGGCCAGAGTCTCTCTGATGACCACCACCGTCGTGTCTCTGGGGCTTCTTGGCGGGGGCTGCGGGTTGACCCTCATTCCGGCTATCGCTGTCCACAATCTCCATGATCAGATCCTTGGCTTGGGCAGCTGATTCGCGAGAGCCGATCAGGTTGACAGGACGAAGCCCGTTGACACTCTTAGATTCACCAACAATATTGATGTGGCAGCCGGACCGCTCCTGCAAATCGCGAATAGTCTCGCCACCACGACCGATGATCAGGCCCACGGTTCTATCGGGAACCATAATCTGCATGCAGTCCTCACCATCACGTAGAGCTGCAGCTCCAGCTCCGGCGGCGGCGGCAGCGCTGACATCAGGTGGTCCAGCGCGGTGCTCGCGGGGAGGGGGTCCCTTGGGGTTCGCAGCGCCACGGTTGATGGCGCCCATGCCGCTGTCGTCGATAATGCGGTTGATGGCCTCTTTGACCTCACTGCGCTGTGCCCTGGGACCAGTGATCTTGCATTGGCGGAAAGGGCCGTTATCGCTGGAAGGCAGGAACTGCACTCGGCAGTTGGACTCAGACTCAATGCGACGAAGGTTCTCACCCTGTCTACCAATAATGAGACCAACGAGACTCGACTCGATCTGGATAGTCTCGGCGTTGTCGTCACCGCCGCCGCCGCCACTTCCTCTTAGCGGAGATCGCTCTCTGCCGTTGGAGTTGCGGGGCGAGAAAGTGCGACCACCACGAGGGCCAGGACTGTAAGACCGCTCGCGAGCGTGACCATAGTCTCGTGGAGCAGGGCGGTCATCCCGGCGTTCGTCTCTGTAGGGGTTGAAGTTGTCGCGGAACTGGTCGCGACGGTTGGAAGGAGAGCGAGACCGCGAGGATCGGCCGTAGTTTCGAGGATCCGGGCCGCGGGGAGCTTCGTTGGAGTAGACGAGGGGTCGGTCGTAGGATGTCATGCCCTTCTCAGCAGCGAAGGCCTTGGCCTGCGCAATAGCATCGGCGATGCTGACTGTGCCAGAGTTGACAGGGCGAATCGAGCTAAGATCCAGACTGCCGCTGGATGAAGGTTGGGGCAGTCCCGGGTAGCCACCGCCGCCGCCATAAGGAGGCGCGTTCTGTTGCGGCATCGGGGGGTAGGATGGAGGCGGCTGGCCGCCAGGAGGATGATAGTTAGGCGGCATGCCGGGCTGTCCCTGGGTCGGCGTCGAAGACGTGCCTCTTTGTGCTGCGCCTGGATGAAGAAATGCAATCAGTCGGTGTTCGAGGGTGCAGAAGCAGATTCGCTTCGTGTCTCGGGTACCTACCTAGGGCAGCGAGGATGGAGGAGATGTCGCGAGGTGGTTCGGCCATTGTGGCGTTCGCGTATGAACGGTTCAGGGCACGATCAAAGGTAGATTATGACTTGTCAAGGAAGAAGAAGTGATCGATCGTGTCGGAGGGCTGAAGACTTTTTGCGCGCAAGTGGAATTTTCAGGGCGGCGCAGAAATGAGTCGGATTGATTCCGAGAGTGGGTTTGATCAGGTGACAAGGATGTGTGTCAATGCCAGCAATCACAAAGTGAGGTCGCAAATTAGGCTTCAGACAATCACGGCCTTAAATGAAGTTGAATCGCGAAGGATTCTCAGGTGTTGTCAGCTTGTCAGGATGTGCAAAGGCAAGCTGAGGTGGAAGATGTGATGGCGAGGTTTGGAGTTTGGCGAGACCGCCTGCCGAAAACAGATTGCTCCTTCCTGTGCAGCGTGGGTTGAACAGTGAATGTGATGCGCAAGGTCGGCCAGGGGCAGGAGGCTGGGAAGTGGCATGGATCCAATGAAAAAATGGGTGTGCCGGACTTTCGTTCTTCCCTTGGTGACCGTGCTTAGATAAGGCATTTACGGTCCTCTAAGGTACCCGCCCCATCAGAACTCGAAAGCACGTGACAAGATCACAAAAGCTTGAACTTGGATCCGTAATTGTGGCACAGGCAAGCACGGCAGGTCAAGCCACTTCTCGGGCTTGTCATCTCACAGCCTCTTATGTCGTCACCGTCGGCAACTTGGAAGGCATGGGTGACTGACTACCTTACCATGCGATTCGAGGCATCTGAGTGACGTGCAATCCCAGTAGCCAACAGGACGGAGCTAGGATGACTGAGACTGGGTAGTCTCATACGGAGGGTTTTCACGTGAGTTTGCAAACAATGCAGACTGGCGTGACTGGCCTAAGGCGCAGTTAAAGCAAGTCATGTCAATGCAATGCGACACAGTTGGGTGTAGCCCACTGACTTATTGCTTGGATGGCAGCAGAGATGCGGTAATTGCCTACCTCATGATAAGGTAATCAGTCTACTGGCAGACTGAACCGAAGTCTACGGTGATTGTGTGCAATATTTCAGCTGATTTGAAGAGGAAGATCCGTGATATTATACACGGAACTGACCACAAATGAATCTCTCAGCTTGAGGTTGCTCATATGTCAGTTTCTGTACTGAAAATCGCAAGCGCCGAACTCATGGCTAGCAGCGATGAGTTCTGTAGCGAAGCGCCCATCGTCGCAGAGCGCGGGCCACCGACGGCCAATCAATCTTTGCCAGCGTCAAGACTTGAGACGACCCCACAGAAAGAAGGAAGGAGCGTGGGAGCTTGGGTGCACAGGGCAAGTGCGAACTTCTTGTTTAGTGGAGCCACTGCCAAATGCCGCAACATTCCAGGTTCCATGGACTTCCAGGTTGCGACCATCGATGGTACCTGACTGATCTCGCGAGGAAGGAATAATGGAACAAATGTAACTTGGAAGGCACCCTCACGCTCACGCTTACCCTCGCCCGACTGCGCCTGCGCCTCTCGTTGGCAAGAGGAGGCCACCGTCGGGAAAGTCAGGAAAGAAGCAGGGCATCTCACGTTGCGTTCCTTCTTTGCCTTCCAACTCTTAACTCTTTCAGTCTTATCTCTGTGCTTAGGTGAATGACCGGCCAATGGCATTAGACGAACATTCCTGGGATGCCAGGATTTGTGGGATTTCAACAAGCTTTTCCCACCGTCTGACCAAGATCAGCCTCCAAAAGACCGTTCCTGTCGTAAACCGGTTTTCAGCATTCCGCGGTGGGCGGTGGCAAAAGCCTTGGCATCGATCATTGCTTGATGCTTAGCAGGGACCTCAAGCCTCAAGAACCTCCAGGGTGAGGGAGCACAGAGACGAGCGGCCAGCAAGTCACGAACCACAACACCAAAAAAACTATCTAGGGTCCATCTCCACTCTTTTGCCATTGACCTGCCCAATTCCCGGCCATTCTTGCCATCTGCTTACAAGGATTAGATGTTAGCGGCGAGAACCGAATTGCCTTTTTCCCACGACGATTGGACAAAATGTTTGGCAATGCCCTCAGGGGTCCCCTGCTGGCGCCAGCCATCCGCCGTCTCTTTTCGTTTGCTGGCTGAAGATCTTTGCTCTGTTCCTGCTTCGCTCGCTGCGGTCCCTCACATCCTCTCCCCGGTCACCGTGACCCTTCGTGCAGTTCCCGAGAGAAAACCACACAAACCTCGCGATATCCCCGGATGCTCCAGCAAATCCAGAATCGTCCAGACCAGCCTAACCAGGCCAACTCACTCACCGTTTCTCCGCTCGCAACGGCACCAAACCCGTCCATGCCTCCTCCGCCGGGCACAGCCACCGGCAACCACCTGGTCTGCTGGCGTGACTCGCGACGGGGATGCCACTGGAGCGGCGCCGTCCACCTCGCACCAGAACGGTACCTTATCCTTACGAGGTGGCACGGGTGGGAAGCTCTCCGCAATAATCCCCCGGCCTTGCCAATGACGTCGCAGCGCATTCTTGTCGTGAGCTCTCTGGATCAACCCGAGCCTATGAGCGAGACCAGGTTGTGTTAAAATGCCTTCTACCCTCTGCTACACCCCCGGAAAGGCGACTTTTGGAAAGATGGGCACCATTCAACCGTTGCTCCGTGGTGTCCCCTTGTTCAGTGACTCAAATCTCGACTTGTATATCACTCTCAAGTTCGCCCCCATTCATGAAGCCACCAACTGTTCGCCTGACTTGAGTAGGGCCATAGCTCTTGTGATATTGCAACCGAATCCCACTCATCAAGTTCCAAGCAAGAGTCTCATCGTTCGATAAGACCTCATTGTAGGAGCAACAGAAACCACCTCACACCTTCTCACTCTCGCCAAGCAAACTCACACCCAACCCTCAGCTCTCACACCCGGCTCTGGCCTCGACAAGACGGTTCGAGTCTATCATTACAGAGCGTATCATCATCTGATCGAATACGGGCAACACGACATCAAACCTCGAGAGCCCCATTCCGGTCTCCGAAAATATCGCCTTGCCTTAGCAGCGTTTGGGCAGCCGCTCATCGTGACCCCGGACGACAGATTTGGTTGGCTGAGAGCGGCCGTTGAGCGCGCTTAGAAAGCGAGCCTCATCCAAATCCCCATATCCACCCTCACCGGGGTGTCGCCAAACGAAACAAAGATTTGGGCCAAGTCGAGGTAATTTCCCTTCAAGGCCACGGCCAAAGGGCCCATTGCTGGCTTTCTTTGATATTGTGGTGTGAATCAGGTAAGCCGCCTTTATTTTCTTTTCTCGACTTTGTTCCGATTGTTGCGCGCCTATTGCTGGGTGATTTCGTGGGCCTGGCCGTGTTAGTCGGCTTCCTTCTTATTATGCGTCCTGCCCAGTCATTCTCGTCCTCTCTTGTCTCTGTCGTCCTTCCAAGTCATCCTCGTCCTGTGTATTCATATCCTCTCCCGAAAAAAGTACCCCACAATGAATGAATAGAAGCTTGTTCAGAAATCAGTGCTTGACGAGTTTCCTTTGTCACTCTATTTCCTTCCTCTTTTCCCCTTCGTGTCGAGTGATTCACCTAATTCCATCACCAACTCCAACAATTAATTGCTGCTCGACGTCGACCGCCTTTTTTTCGCTTCATTTCTCGCCTTCGCCATTATTATTATTTTTCATTTTTCTCTGCTGGCTCAGAACTACTCGCATCGGTTTCTTACATTCTTCGATAGAACCAACATGTTTTCCTCACGGAATCGCAAGGAGGAGGCGGCCTACCCGGCCGTCCCCGACTCTCTCAGGTCGGACTCGCTCGAGATGGCGGAACTTAGAAAGACGCAACAAGCGCGAGCCGACACTTCCCCTGCCATAACACCATACCTCAGTCTTCAAGCCAGGCTCTCTCAGATCTGGCTGAACCGCTGGACGATCCTGCTATTGCTCGTCCTCCTCAGGGTCATCCTGCTCATCGCCAGCCTCAACGACAATGTCGACGACGCGAATCAAAAAGCACTCTCTGCTTGCACAAAGGTCGAAGATATCGGCAGCGCCATGGCTTCCATGCCTCACTACCTCTCTGTCGGCGTCAACGAGCTATCAGCCAAGGGCATCGAGAAGACCCTCGACGGCATGGTTGCCGCACTCGGTCTAATTCTTACTGGTGTCCAGAATCTCATCATCTTCGTCATCAACATGATGACCTCGATGTACACCTGCCTCATCACGGCCTTCATCCATGGCGGTCTTGACGTTGCCTCTGACGTGACCAAGAAGGTCACCGACGCCATGAACAAGGTGGTTGGCGACATCAGCAACACCATCGATGATAAGGCCAAGAGTCTCTCGGACGGCATCAACAAGGCCGTGGACGCAATCGAAAACTCCGTCCTCGGTAGCGTTCTGCCTGACTTCCCCAAGGTCGACTTCTCTGGGCCCGTCAATGACCTGCGCGACATCAAGATCGACTCCAGCGGTTTCGTCAGTGACATCAACAAGCTCAACGACGACCTGCCCACCTTTGAGGAGGTTCAGAATATGACGGCCCAGGCCATCTCGTTCCCTTTCAACCTGCTCAAGCAGACTGTCAACGATGCCTACAAGGGCTACAAGTTTGATCGATCAGTCTTCCCTGTCGCCCAAAAGCAGGCGCTCCAGTTCTGCTCGACCAACAATAACATCTCCGACTTCTTCAACAACCTGCGAGACATGATTCAGAAGGCTCGCATTATCTTCATTGTCGTTCTCTGCATCTTGGCTGTGTTGGTCATTGCACCCATGGCTTGGTTGGAGATTAGGCGCTGGAGACGCGAGCGAAAGCACGCTCAGATCATGGCCAGCAACCAGTACGACTCGATGGACGTGGTCTACATCGCTTCCCGCCCAATGACCGCTACCTGGGGTATTAAGATTGCTGCCAAGTTCAAGGGCCGTCGCCAGATCTTGGTTCGCTGGGCAATTGCGTACGCCACATCACTTCCCGCTCTCTTCGTTCTGTCTCTTGCTATTGCTGGCTTCTTCTCCTGCTTGTGCCAATACGTCTTGCTCAAGGCTGTCGAAAGAGAAGTGCCTGCCCTTGCTAACCAGGTCGGTGAATTCGCCGGCGAAGTCGTTACCTCGCTCCAGGATGTCTCCAAGCAGTGGGCCGACGATGCCAACGGTGTCGTGCTGTCTACACAGAACGAGATCAATCAAGACATGCTCGGCTACGTCACGAACGCTACTTCGGCGGTCAACGACACGTTGAACACATTCACCAACACCATGACAACTGGTCTGGAGACTGTCTTCAACGGCACCATCCTGATTGACCCCATCAAGGACGTCATTCGCTGCACGATTGGCCTCAAGGTCGAGGCTGTCCAGAAAGGACTTACTTGGGTCCATGATCACTCACAGATCTCGTTCCCTCTCTTCGACAACGATACCTTCAGCCTCGGGGCTCAAGAGTCTATCTCGGGCGACTCAGACCTCAAGACCTTCCTCTCGTCACCCTCAAGCGTATCAACGGACGAGGTGACCGGTGCCGTGACTCATGTTACCGACATGCTCCGACGGGGCATCATCAAGGAAGCGCTCATCTCCACTGGCATCCTTCTCATCTACGTCATTGTCGTTCTCATCGGCATCATCCGCGCCTTGGTTGGCATGGCTATGCCTGATAAAGGCCGCGGCGAGGGCGGTTTGCGCTACACCGGAGACGACCGCCCAGCGATGAGCCCTAGAAGCCCGCCCAGATCCCACGGCAACGACTCTCGATTCCCACAGTTTGGTAGCGACGCGTCTGCTGTGGATGATGACCACTACTCGGGCATGCGAGACGAGAAGGCCCTAAAGAAGACGAGCGTGCAGAGCGGCAGGGCGCAGCCCACAGAGGGTCATCAACGACAAAGCTCGTACGGGCACCTTGACACAGCATCATCAACCAAGTTTTAGAACGGTATCTACGAAGTATTGACAACAGAAAGAGAAAAAGACAAAAAAGACGAAGAGTTTGGAGACCTTTACACCTCCGGGCTGGGCTGGACCGAACGCCGAGAGATATCCCTCATTTACGACAGGTCTGAAAGAGAGATAATACGAAGAGCATGATATTCGGGCATTGGACCACGACTATCAGGTATTTCGAATTTTTGATGGAATGGGAAAGGGATGGAGAGGGAATACTTCAAAAAGATACCAACGGCTCAGTCGCCGTACCGTTTGTTTTCGATTCTACAGAGGATCTCATTTTTTGCGCTCTGATTGACACCAGTCATCAAACTTCTTCATTCCCTGGAATGAACTTTTGGTTCTGTAGCAGCGTCACCGACTGCCAGGATGTCTACTCCGGTACATACCTCTAGGTAGTTCAAGATTGAATATACTGCTAGCTGCAACCAAACACTCGATTCCTCATTCGCTAGTGATGTAGCCGCTCTGGAAAGGCGATTGAATGATACCGGAAAGTGAAACAATTAAAGCTCCGGGCGGTATTGCCGCATCTACTACAGATTCAATTGTCAGATTTGTCGCCGGTAGTAAGCCGTGATGAGGATGACTGCTGCTGCGGCGGCGGCGACGTCAAAGGTGATGTCGTCTGATCTTGGTCAATCCTACGAGACACCCGAACTTTCTCTGATGAATCTTCAACCGCTGTCAACATAATCCCTCGGTGTTGTGTTCCGTAGTTATTCGAGGCAGCTCCGTTCACACCTTTCCAGTTATTGCCTTCACCTGCGGAGATGAATAGACGTCGTGGGAAAGCGATATCTGATGAACAAGACAGACTTTCGGGACAATTGGACCGAGAAGTTAGAACGGGACCCATACTAAGGCGGGATGTCACCGAAAGTCTAGAAAGAGCCTCATAATTGGGGTTATGGAAAGGCCGCTGTACGGATATCATGGTGTCGCGTGTGTCACGAACGGAGAGATTAGAATCCCATGTTTAGTTTGCCTGCCGGGGCGGGCAATGGTGATGAATGGTGGGGGTGCGGTTTGCCATGGCGGATGGCAAAAATGGGGCCTCGGAAGTCTGGAATGACCTCTTTTGGGCATCTCCGCCCCGCCCTCCGACCGACTTTCTGGGGCGTCATCGTCAGGGACTCCCGGCCCCACACCCGCCACCCTTTTGATGGGAACCGATGCCGGATGGGCGGCCTGTTCGTCCCTGATTCGAGAGATCTGGGTGGTTCAGGGCCTCGGCTCAAGGTTCTTTTGACTCCAACATTTGCCTTTACTGAAGTGCCTAGCATCTTCGTTTCGTAGGCAGGTATCCCCTTGAGGCTCGAAGGGAGCATTCCAGGGATCGATCGGGCGAGGCGACCATTGCAGGCCGTCTGTCTTGGCGGACGATGGGCGGGCCGTCGATATAGCGGTTGGTTTGGTCATTTGGAAGTGCTGGGGGAAAACATAGATCCTAATTGCCTGGTGTTCTGCCCACTTGGTACACATCCAGTACCTTTGCCGCGGAATACAGCAGTCCCAGCTTGCTACGGGCAGCTGTATCGGGTGGGCACGCAGGGCACGTCGGAGCTCCCGTCCGTTGGGAGGTACCCTTTTCACACCGTCCCGCCCCTTTGGCAAGACCGCTATCCGTGCTCCGAAAAGAAAACCGCCCGCCCAAAGAGTCATTGCTTCCTCCCCCACGTCTGAGATCATTAAGTACCTTTTTTCCCATTGGAATTCTTTCCCCTACTTAAAACTACTATCACCTTCAACCTTTCTCACATCTCAAGTTTCTCTTGTGATACAAAACCCCCCAGCGAGTCAAAAAGTTGTTCTTTTACCCATATACCCCTTCCCAATTGACTCTTTTTCTTGTTTCTACTCTCTATACAACTACAAAATGGAAGGCATCAGGCAAACGTTTGCGCGCTGCAAGGCCCAAGGAAGGGTGAGTCTTTTGCCCCCCATGTGTTGCTGTGCTGCCCCTCGTTGCGATCGCGGGGCTCTCCCCCGCCGTGCCGCCGACCGCTCCCAAAAACGATGGTTCTCTGGTGCCGCCAAGATTTCGCAGCAACGACGAGAAAAGAAGCAATTGGACTGGACTGACGATGATGTGTTATAGTCTGCGCTCGTTACCTATGTTACCGCTGGTTTCCCCACGCCCCAAGATACTCCCAATGTCTTGTTGGCAATGGAGAAGGGTGGCGCTGGTAAGTCTCTCCGCAACATTGTGCGTTGGTGAAAGGATACCTGATTGACACTTTACAGATGTGATCGAACTCGGTGCCCCCTTCACCGACCCAATTGCCGACGGCCCGACTATTCAGACATCCAACACCGTGAGTAGTGGCCAGAATGGGAACCAATTGGGTATACAACGATTACTGACAAGGAAAAAAAGGTGGCGCTGCAACATGGAGTCACGATCGAGTCAACACTCAAGATGGTTAAGGATGCCCGTGACCAGGGCCTGAAGGCGCCCGTGATGTTGATGGGATACTACAACCCTCTTCTCAGCTACGGCGAGGAGAGACTCTTGACCGACTGCAAGACATCGGGCGTCAACGGCTTCATCGTCGTCGACTTGCCCCCTGAGGAGGCCATTTCTTTCCGCAAGCTCTGCACCAATGGAGGGTGCGTTTACCACGCCGCCTCCCAACTAAGCCACTGTATACTGACAAGCAAAACACAGACTCTCATATGTCCCCCTGATCGCCCCCGCAACATCAGACGCGCGCATGAAGATTCTCTGCAAGCTGGCCGACTCCTTCATCTACGTCGTCTCCCGCCAGGGCGTCACTGGCGCTCTCGGCTCCATGAACGCAAACCTCCCCGACCTCGTCGCCCGCGTAAAGAAGTACAGTGGTAACAAGCCCGCCGCTGTCGGTTTCGGCGTCAGCACCCGCGACCACTTCCTCAGCGTTGCCCAGCTTGCCGACGGTGTTGTCGTCGGATCTCAAATCATCACCACCCTCCAAAAGGCCGCCCCCGGCGAGCTCTTCAACGACGTTGCAAAGTACTGCTCGTACCTCTGCGGCCGCGACTCCGACGAGACCACCCGCGAGGTTGGCATGGTCGAAGCCATGGCTGCTGCCAAGCAGCCCACCGAGGAGCCCACCGTCGACGAACGCATCACCGCCGACCAGGACAGTGAGCTTGTTGCTGAGCTCGCTGCCATGCACGGCAAGATTCCTGACCGTTTCGGCGACTTCGGCGGCCAGTACGTCCCCGAGTCCCTCATGGACTGCCTTTCCGAGCTCGAGGAGGGCTTCAACAAGATCAAGGACGATCCTTCCTTCTGGGAAGAGTACCGTTCCTACTACGAGTACATGGGCCGCCCCGGTCACCTCCATCTCGCCGAGCGCCTTACCGAGCACGCCGGCGGTGCCAACATCTGGCTCAAGCGTGAGGATCTCAACCACACCGGTTCCCACAAGATCAACAACGCACTCGGCCAACTCCTCCTCGCCAAGCGCCTCGGCAAGACCAAGATCATCGCCGAGACGGGCGCCGGCCAGCACGGTGTTGCCACGGCCACGGTCTGCGCCAAGTTCGGCATGGAGTGCACAGTCTACATGGGTGCTGAGGACGTCCGCCGCCAGGCCCTTAACGTTTTCCGCATGAAGCTCCTCGGCGCCAAGGTCGTAGCCGTCGAGGCTGGCAGCAAGACCCTCCGCGACGCCGTCAACGAGGCCATGCGCGCCTGGGTCGTTGAGCTCGACACCACGCACTACATCATCGGTTCCGCCATCGGCCCGCACCCCTTCCCCACCATCGTCCGTACCTTCCAGTCCGTCATCGGTAATGAGACCAAGGCGCAGATGCTCGAGAAGAGGGGCAAGCTTCCCGACGCTGTCGTCGCGTGTGTGGGTGGTGGCAGCAATGCCGTCGGCATGTTCTATCCCTTTGCCAACGACCCCAGCGTCAAGCTCCTCGGTGTTGAGGCTGGCGGTGACGGTATCGATACCGCACGTCACAGCGCTACCCTCTCCGGCGGCAGCAAGGGTGTTCTGCACGGCGTGAAGACGTACATTCTCCAGGACAAGCACGGCCAGGTCGCCGAGACGCACTCCATCTCCGCCGGTCTGGATTACCCCGGTGTCGGCCCCGAGCTCAGCTCCTGGAAGGACAGCGAGCGCGCCAAGTACGTCGCCGCCACCGACGCCGAGGCCTTTATTGGATTCCGTCTCATGAGTCAGCTCGAGGGTATCATCCCCGCGCTGGAGTCTGCCCACGGCATCTACGGCGCCATTGAGCTCGCCAAGACGATGAAGCCTGGCGAGGATATCGTCATCTGCTTGAGTGGTCGTGGTGATAAGGACGTGCAGAGCGTCGCCGACGAGCTGCCCAAGTTGGGCCCCAAGATTGGCTGGGACCTGCGTTTCTAAACGGAGGCAATGACTAGGGATGAAATGGGATTTACGAATGGCATATCACACATTGCAGGGCGAATGAGGCGAAACTTCCATTTTCACGGTCTGTGGTTTTAAAAAAAAATGGAAAGCGGTTTTGGTAGACACAAACAAGAAAGGGGTTGTCGTCTTGAAGACTTGAGACTCCCTTAAAAGTAGTTTGATGACATGAGAATTTTTGTACATATGATACAAAGACTTTTTTTCTCCCGAAACATACACACTCTCTCTCAACAAGTGACTACCACCACCACACTCAAAATCATATCCTCTGCTCAGTGACCGGCTCCCCAATACCAGGCACATGAACATCCTCATATGCCTCACCATCCGCCGTCCCAAAGTCAGCCTCCGAGCCCAGCGCAAATTCCTCCATAATCATCTGCGCAGCCCTCTTCTCCAGAATCCCCCTGCTGGCAGCGCTCAACGGGCCCGGCGTAGCAGCATCAACCATGACAGTAACCAAATCCGTCTGATCTTCCCTCATCTCGCCCTCGACACCAAGCTTCTCCCTCTCCTCCACGTACCGGTCCCGGAATGTAGGAGTCTGCATGATAAGCCACCTCAGCTTCCACCCTCCAGGGCCCAGCTCCTTGACGCGCGCGGCCTTGGTCTTGGTCACGTAGGCGTCAATGCCGCCCTCCTTGCGGATAGTGCGCAGGACGCGGGTGGTGAGGCGGGTGCGGACCCAGGCCCCCAAGGATTCGGACCAGAGGCGCTTGCGGTGGACGTTGGGGCGCCAGGTGCGCGGGGTGACTTGGCCGTGTTTCGGGGAGACGTTGTGGCCGTGGCGGATGCGGGAGGCGCCGTAGAGGCCGTGGTTGGATTGTTTGTAGAGGAGGCGGGGCCCGTGGGGGTAAGGGGGTACGGCGGAGGTTGGGATCTTTTGAAGGGAGATTGTTTTTGTGGCGAGGGGTAAAGAGGTTGAGAAGGCGCGGGAGGTGGTGGGCGCGAGGGTGAGGTTTTGGAGAGAGGCGAGGAGGAAGGTCCTCGGCCTCAGGGTTGTGAAGCTCATGTTGGGCTTCGTTCGTATCCGCAGTATTGGGAGTTGTGATGTCGGAGAGCAAAAGTAGTTGTCAGACGGGCAGATGGTGGGTTGCGCGCCGCGGCGTTCGTGTATCGTTCGTTGTCGTCGTCGGCGCCCGGTGAAGTCGATGTCGTGAGAGCTTCCATGGTACGGGGATGATTTTTTGGCCAATGGTCAGAGATCGGAGCTTCGATATCGGGCGGTGGATGTTCCGCCTTCCGGCAATTGATGATTTTGATTGGATGACTCAAGTAAGGGTGGAGGCTCTACCAGTGCAGTTAATTGAAGTGGGTCAGGTGACTGCGCGCTGCTTTCGTGACAGGGGTCCGTGGTCTCCCAAGTGCCCGACCGTTTGACCCCGCCACACCGACTCACCGAGACAGGAGGAAAGTTGGGTAGCTCGACGATCAACTTGCGCCGTGACATGCCACTGAGCAGATAGACGCCATACAGACTACCTTCTCCACTTGCCCGCACCCACTGACTCAAAGCTTGCGAAATACTTTACCAATAACGTCAATACCGCTGACGACGCAGAGGGTCAACTTTCGCAATGTTGCCGCCGGTCGAGGCCTCGGTCCTGCATAACAACCCCGAATTCGCGGCGCTGCACCACACCCTGACAACGGCAATCCTCAACCCGGACGGCTCGACTAAGAAGCCGGCGACCAAAGAGCATGATGCGATACAAAATGTTTGTTCTTCCCAGCTGTCAAGCCTGGATCATCTACTTTGGCCTGAACCTAGACCCCAGACTGGCCCTAGCTAACAACCAAAATCAACAGGAACTCGCAGACTACAGATTCACAGCAGCAAAAGAACACCTTCTCGTAAGCGCAATATCAACAACCGCACCCCCAGAACCGAGATCCGCTCCACCGAGAACCATCTCCCGCACGAACACTTCCTCACAACAACCATCAACCACCACCACCGGCGCAACACAACAACATCTCCCCGAACCCC
>JFFI01002607.1:15213-87888 GCA_001563125.1 Colletotrichum salicis
CCGTCTCCCTAGCCCGCATCGCAAACCCGACGACAAACCCTTCCTTCCTCCACCGCGCGGTGCCAGGCCTGCAAACAACATACCATAAACTCGAATCCGACGTCCGCGAATCGAAACTCGCCTTGGCTCGAGAACGTCTCCGCGCGGCGGATACTCTTACCCGGTGTCTGGATGAGCACGCCGCGGCGCTGACGCTCCTGGTTAGAAGCCTAGAGGCCAAACATGGCGTCGTGGCGCGGAGTCTGGAGTTTCGGGCTGCGGAGACGGGGTTGGCGGCGCAGAGGGCCGAGGCGGATGCTGTTGCTGCGAGGGAGGGGGTTCGGAGGGAGGTGTATTCACCAGAGATGGTGGCTGCGTTGACGAATTATTCTGCGCATTTGAGGGATGCGAGGATGAGGCTTGAGGGGACGATTATTACGCTGCGGGCCGAGTTGGAGGGGTACGGGGTTGGGATTGAGGGGGAGGAGGGCAAGGCCAGGACGATGAAGGAGATGGCGAGGAAGAAGAGGCAGATGGAGAAGGAGTTGGAGGATGCGACTAGAGACTTGGCAAGGTTGGATAGGGCGAGATGAAGAACCCATAGCCAAGAGTGAAGAGGTAGAGTAGTGTGTTTGTTCACGGCAAGCAAGCAAGCAAGCGATTGGATTGGACATGTTTACATTGAAAGACGTGTCGCTATATTGTACACAGCTGGAATGCATGTGTGGTCTACCAAAGGGGCGCCAAACGTTCTATGTCCACCGGCCATTCTAACCTTGGCTGCGCAAAAGAGAAGACCTCTCCCCCTTTGGTTGTACAAAACCCCCTTTTTAGAAAACCAACTACCCTTTCAACAAAAACTCGTGATATCTCTTGGGGAATGCAAGCTAGCTCGGAGCGTACAAATTGCCCGAGACTCGCGTTGGGGAAAAATCACAAACATTCACACGGGCAAAATTTAACCCTTGACCTTGTAGATGGACTCGGCAAGGCGGCCGACGTTGCCGCTGGTGATACCGGCGACGGAGATACGGCCGTCCTTGGTGGCGTAGACGGAGTGGTCGTTGGCAAGGGCGTCCATCTGGTCCTTGGTCAGACCGGTGTAGGCGAACATGCCGATCTGGCTGGTGATATGGGACCAGTCGTGGGCGGAGCCGAGCTTCTCGAGGTTCTCCTTGAGGAGGGCGCGCATGGTGATGATGCGGTCGGCCATGCCCTTGACCTCACCGAGCCACTGCTGGTTCAGGGAGGCGTCGTTGAGGATGGTGGAGGCGATACGGGCACCGTGGACGGGGGGGTTGGAGTACAGAGGGCGGACAAGAATCTTGACCTGGGAGTCGAGGCGCTTGCGCTCCTCAGCATCCTTGGCGACGATGGAGAAGGCACCGACGCGCTCGCCATAGAGACCCATGTTCTTGGCGAAGGACTGGGCGAGGCAGATGTTGTGGCCCTCCTTGACGAAGTGGCGGACAGCGAAGGCGTCGGTGTCGGTGTTGCCCGAGGCGAAGCCCTGGTAGGCCATGTCGAAGAAGGAGTAGTGGCCCTGGGCCTTGACGACGTCAGAGATCTCGCGCCACTGCTCGGGGGTAGGGTCGACACCGGTGGGGTTGTGGGCGCAGGCGTGGAAGAGGAAGATGGAGCCCTTGGGGGCGGCCTTGATATCGGCGACCATGCCCTCAAAGTCGAGGCCGATGGTCTTGGGGTCGTAGTAGCGGTACTTGTTGACGGTCAAGCCCGAGTCGTTGAAGACGGCGCCGTGGTTGGCCCACGAGGGGGTGGGGATGTAGATGTTCTTGGCGCCGGGGAAGAAGCGGGCGAGGAAGGCGCCTCCAATGCGCAGGGCGCCGGTGCCGGAGATAGACTGGGTGATGGCGAGGCGGTCGAGGGCCGAGGAGTCGGCGCCATAGGCGAGGACAGCGGCGGACTTTGTGAACTCGGGGACACCGGTGATGCCGGCGTACTCCTTGTTCAGCTTGGCGGCAATGACCTTCTCCTCGGCGGCGCGGACGGAGGGGAGGACGTAGGGCTTGCCCTGGTCGTCGCGGTAGGCACCGACACCTGTTGTTTGTCTGCGTCAATTGGCATGTTCATTGTGGTGATGGTAGTAGACATTGTGTGTTTGCAGCTGGCAACTGACGGCCGGCTAGCGTTGTAGCTAGCAAGCTTGTGACAGCTCTAGCTAGAGTGGTGGTGGTTGTGGTGGTAAAAGTGGCTTGGCGGGGGGTTTATGCGTACCGAGGTTGATCTTCTGCTCAAACTTGTCGGCCTTGAAGGCTTCCGTGATGCCTATTTGTCTATTGTCAGTCATGGAGTTGAGTCAACTGGCGAAGCTTGAGAGAGCTCCACCGAGGTAGGTGCGTCATACCGAGAATGGCCTGTTCATTGCGAAAAAGTGGCCAGTTAGCAAAACAGTTCTTCGTGATGATTGTCGGAATCCTATCAATCGGCGGATTTCGGACTTACATCCTACGGCATTCGTTAGCAATCGTGGCGTATTCAATTGGCATCTGGAGTGTGTGAGACATACAGGAGGACCTTGAGGGACGTTGGCCCAGGTAGAGCCAGCTCTCGCGGCCGTCACGGGCAGAGCGCCCATGCGGCGGGCGGCAGCTTGCCGGGTTGCGATTCTGGCGGAGGACAGCATCTTGATTGTCTTTCTTTTTCGGGTATGGTAGAAAAAGAGGTGCGGATGAAAGAGAAGAGGAAGAAGAGAGATGTGGTTGAGAGGGGAAGGAAGAGAAGGAGAAAAGACGTAGCTTTCTCTGTTGGCCGGCAGAAAAAAAAAAGGATCCCAGTGAGGTAAGGACCAAAGGTCTCCAAAGATTCCGAGACAGCGAAGTGCCGAAAGAGCTGCTGGCTGCTGCAGACGGGTACGAAGTACAGTCACACGGGGTGGTTGCAGGACTACGGATACAGCAGCCTACGAAGTATGGAGTACAGGTGGTCTAACCAAGGAATAGGCTGACTTGTGACCTTGCCAGGTGCGCCTTGCCCGTCGTTTCTGCCATCTGGGGCATTCATGTGCTGGGTGCTTGGCGACCAGCCCTGAACTCAATCCAGTCACATCCCAGAACTCTCATAAACCAGCCCAGGTGAGAGCCCGCACTGAGCAGAGAGAGAGGGGGGGACCCCGGTGCGGTGCGACTCCGGACATGGAGAAGGAGAAGAGGAGCATCGTAAGTGGACCGAGTCATGAGAGGACCCACCCGCATCGTGCAATCGCGGGGGAACGGATTTACTATATCGCCGTTTACCCGCGTCTTTTGGTCTGTGCGACCAGTACCTAACTCCCACAGGGGAGGAATCCTGACGCGCCTTCCCACGCCCTTGACGCCTTCCCGCGGCCCGCTGTTTTCTGACTGGAGCGCATGCGCAACTTACGCAACGACTGAACCCATCCCTGGTCCTTCCGGCTTCGGATGTCGCCGCGGTTGACCGTTCTCAGCTCACTTCTTCTTCCGTTCGACTCAAGCAGGAGCTTCGTCATTCCAGTGTCAGGGACTACCGGACCTGTGGTCAACTGTCTCGGGCGGTGTGTCTCTCTTTACCTTTTGGCCTTTTGCAGGCTGAGGCGCTAGCTACTTCTATTCGCACGCTTCAAAGGAGTTTCACCTGTCTTGCGGTTTGTTGTTTCTCTTTGCTCATTCTTCCATTCTCTCTGCCTCAGTTGAGTCTTTGACGCAGCTGAAAACGGTCCTGCCTGGCACGTGTCTGTTGTACGTACATAGTGTTCTTCGGGCTTGGGCGGTTGGAATTTCCCTTTTCAGACTTTGCTGCTGACGTTAAGCGACATCATCTTTGGATACCTAGCTTGCTCAGAAGAAGCAAGCATCGCCATCAATTGCTAGAGCTGTCACAGCATCCTTCTATCGACCTCTGCTAGGGGTTTCGTCCATACCTTCTTTTTCCCGGACTAAGGGATGCGTCCAATGCACTCCCACTGCGGACGAACGGCCCCTGGGGTGATGGTTCATGGCTGCATCAAGGCCCGTGCGAGCATGCCGTTGTTCGAATTGGCTTTTCAGCTTTCGCTCCTGAAGAGCCTCACAGCTCTTCATATGACGCCTTGTCATCGTCCTTCTCTAGTAGAATCTATCAATCCAAGCAACTTACTCGTTTCTGCATAACCTGCCTACAAATATTCGGCAATATTAGTGCAAGGCGATCGTTACATTAGGCATACGGCTTGAGTAGATGCTGGTGATGCATATCCGTGTCGTTTTCATTAATCACCCAAGGTAGGTATTTCTGCTGTGTCCATCTTGGAACTATCTTGAAACTCATTCAAGAATGAAGCCCGCCTAATGCGAAAGCATTACTCTGGTGCCAGAGTTCCCCAGCATACAGCAATTAATACCACCAAAAGAAATATCCAATAATTTGCGAAGAAACTGCGGATGATCCGACATGCATTGCTCTCGGAAGGCGCAGAGCTGCAAACTTATGACATCCAATCACAATGCCTTAGTTGCAGCGAATAGTAACGCTCCTCTCCAAAGGCGAGCCTTGTCATTTTGAGCAATCCCAAGGAAAGCGCATGCCAGCCTGATGTTGACCCCTCCACTACACACCAGACAGCGTCAGCAGGGAGCCTGATTTCTACACCCTACTTTTCTTCGCAGCAAACAACACGGTTGATCAAGACCTTTCGCCAACATCTCACCAATCTTCCGAAAGATTCGCCAATCGCCTCCCGCATCATTGCTCCCAGCTCTGACGAAACATGGCGGCCGAGAGCGTAGGCCTGGCAGCCTCAGTAGCCGGCCTACTATTTCTGGGCTTGCAGATCACCGGCGGCATTGTAAAGTACATGGACGCCTTCGAGGGCCGTGACGAGGAACTACGCAACGTCAAGAAACAGAATGACAACCTGGCAGTCGCTCTCTGTCACGAGTTATGGCACGCAGCAATGGGCATATGGAGTGTGGTAAAAGTGGCTTGTATTATCCAAAGAGAAATAGACAAAGGAAAGAAGCCTATATGTAGGATATAAGTGAGTTCCACGTGATAACGCACGTGACGGGCATATTCAGAGATACTGGATATCCTGGTTTCGTGACACTCTCCGTGCAATGAAGACGGCGTTGGCTGGTCTTCAAGACCAAAGCCCGGATATCATTATTGCGGTAGAGCAGAACATGCGAAGCTGCGAAGAGGACCTCGGCGCTGTCGAGGCTCTGTGCGTTGAGCTTTCTGATCGTGCTGGCAGCACCTGGACGAGGCGGCTGGAGAACAACAAGAAGAAGTTGACTTTTGCGTTCCATCGACCCAAGCTTCGAGACCTGGCTCAACAATTGCAACAAGCCAATGGAGCTCTGCAAACGCTGCAGGGTACCTTGGGACTGTAAGTTTAGTTTGTCCACAAGCACTGAGGTTTCTGACATCCTAGTAGGGAGAACTTGAACAGGAACACGACTAGACTGATGACCATCGAGTCAAATTCCCGCGATCAAGTTTCCGAAATGCTCCTAGTCCGATCAGAAGTGGCAGCACTCGCTACGCCAGTGGCCAACATCAATAAAAAGCTCCCAGATCTACAAAGCAATGGGGATCGGACCGTTCAGCTCCTTGCGCGGCTCACTCCGGAGCTATGGCAACTGAGTTTCTTGAGAGCAGGCATGAAACTCGACTAGCGCACAACTCTATTGTAGAGGAACTTCAAATGATTCGTCAAGACTTTGTAAGACTACAGCTTCTAGAAGAAGAAAATAAGTCTCTGAGGGTATTAGCTTACAGAACAGCCTCCAAGCCAGCAATGCTCAAGAGTTTGTGTGATGATATGAAATTTTCAGGGAGGGATTGCAACCAAGACGTTGCCTCGGACCTCTCGAAAGTCCATTGGAATGGCATTCCAGCAGAGTCATCACGGAACCCACGGACTGGTTGGAAAGTTCATAGACGTTGCATCTGCCCGAGCCCTGAAAGATCAACCAAGCAAGTACAGATGCAACAAGGCTATACTACCTTGTCGGGCGAGTGGGAGTCCCGAGGTCACTGGTCGAGTTGTTCACTGTCGACAATGCCGAGAAAGCAACGGCTCAAGGCAAGTCTGAAGTAGACCGGCATCTCCTGCCTTCTCAAACCAGTCATCGATGTTTCATTCGCGTTGACGTCAGGAGCTGGCAGCTACAGCATCAGTCCCAGCTTTACCTACTATCCAACTGTTGACGCCAAATCGAATCCCGCTTTCCGCAAAATCGACTTAATGAGGAATTCCTCCCGTTATTCACGTTCGCTTAGACCGAGTAATGAACAATTCGCCACTGCCTGCTTGAAAAAGTTGGCAAGACTACTTGAAAAAAGCGAACATGCCCGACTGCTGTGGACGATTAAAACATGACATTGATGCATCATACTGCTTTTTCAGTGCGTCATACATCACCCACTGGTAATTGGGATCAAGATGTGGCTAAAAATATACATGTGTGGGACAGATCCAAGATACGTATCTCTGCTGCGAAGTATGGCCTCCTGAAATCAGGACCTTCTCGGAAATCATCCCAATACTACTCTCTTACGGTACTCCAGCCTACTCCTACGACATCAAAGGTAGGTACCGATGCTTCATCATAAGGTAATATGAATAAATTTCTGAATCATAGCAGGGATCTCACTCATACATTATTTGACATTTCAGGTTGTCGATTGGTGTGGAGAAGCCGTCGAGGTCTTATCACGAGCCAACTGGGATAGCCAGCCGGCCATATTGAACGGGGTTTCCTCCGACATCTCCAACAGCTGGAATGCGGTAGATATCAGCATACCGTCGTATGATAAGTTTCCGGAGGCTGCAACAGGTACCATTCTTTCATGAAGTTTCCCACATGATCTTGACTAAATAAGAAACATGCCTATGAATGCGGGCCTTTAGGCATGGCAGTTATTCGTAGCGATTTCGATGAAGTAGGCCGCGTTTTGAGTCGGTCCCCTGACTCAATAGCTGAACTGGATATCTATGGAAGAAGCCCGCTGCATCTTTCGGCAGAGAAACCGGAGATTCTCGAAACTCTAGTCGAAGTTGCGGATGCCAACATCCTCAATCAGCGCGACAAAACGGGTGCTACTGCACTCGAGACGGCTATGATTCTGAGCTCTAAGCACTGCGTCAACGGCCAGGAATACGAAAGATGTAAACGTTGTTCCTGTTATATATATGTGAAGCACCTTCTAGACGCTGGCAGCGGCATACGGACGTATGAAATGAGGAATGCGGCCGGTAATGTGCCAGCGTTGGATATTCTCCTTGAGGATGCATCGGACCGCGCTCGGCATTGTTACGTCCGCTGCATGAAGGAAGCCCGAAATCCACGAAACCCAGAACGAACCTTGCCAAACAAAGGTCTTTGCGAAGAGCGAAATACCGGGGAAACAAGGCCGATGAGCGGCATTTCGATCTGGAGAGGTCGAGATTTCCAAGAAAGCCCGTTGCAGGCCCCCAAAAAGTTGCAGGTCTGGGCTGAGGCTGACCAAGCCACCGGCTGGGACTGGATGTTCCATGAAATTGACACCATCTATCTGGCTGAGTTATTACGTCGTCGCGGATCTATGCCCGGTCCATCTGTCTTCCTTGACCTTCGACTGCGAGAGAATCGACTTCGGCCGAACTTGGAACCACTATTTGTTTCCTGGCTGGTAGACCATGGAGGAGATCTGTTCTTGCGATCGCCCGTGGGCCCCATCAACAGGGCCGCCGATGACGGAAATTTTGCCGCGCACTACGTCTTTTACCTTCTTGGCACCATATCCTGGATCTGGTTGGAATCTTGGAGGACAGAATGGAGAGCTGCAAAGTCGGACGCCTTCGAAAAAGGGATAACCACTGTGACTGGCCGCAATCTTACGGATGGCTGTTGCTGTCCTTGCTCAGCGAGGGGGTGCGTTCCATTTACATGGATGATGAAAGGCTTTACTAGACATCCGAGCATGTCGGGCAAGGATTTTATCTACACCTACGTGTATAAAGTGGCAGAATTCTACAGCGCATGCGGCCTGGAGATGACACTCTTGAGTTATGCTGAAGCAATCAGGTTTATGACCTTCGAGGCCCTAGGTCTCGTTCACAGCTGCTGCGACGCACATTCTCTGACTCATTTGGGGTCGGATTGGATTGACATAGACCATACGGAGATCATAGAAGATCAACATCTACTAGTCGGATTGCTAGAAGAGTTGGTTGTAGATTTCGTGCAGGAAGCAGCTAAGTATCTAGGAGACGGCCCGGATAATCTTCCTCGATTTCCTCCGTTTTAGGAATCATACTGGATTGATCGAATATTGTATGAATTGGAAGAGCTTGATGGCGACGAATTGACCGAAGCAGAAAGACGAGGCGCAGAGGAACTTGGCGTCGAATGGCGTGGTCCGATTGAGTCTGAAAGCGACTACAAGAATCCGTATGACAAGCATGACTTGGAGCACTACTTCTACGAGTTGGATCTAATTTGTCCCGAGTACAAGGAGCCATGGCCGGAAGGAACGCATCCCACACATTGGCACTTTGGGGACTGGCAGAAGGCAGTGTGGAATTGAGAATTTCCTACAAGGCTTGGGACGTATCATTGGAGCATTTCCGACCTTGGAAGTGTCCATTGTTTCAACATTGTGAAACCTCAACTTAGAAAATGCTTCATGTGGTTATCTAGTATCATGACAAAATTTGCGCTTGGGCAGATGTTGAATATCTGCAGTTCTATCATAACTCATGTATGTAGATCGAATCTATTATTGACTACTCAAGGTTCTTGAAATCACATTACTTTAAGCCTTAGGGGGCAGCACCGTCGGCACAGGAGGCCGTGTCGTTGTTCTAGGCAACTCAGGCACAACAGGTGTAGGAATACAAGCACAAGCGCTGCTAACTCTTTCAACAGGGCTGTTGTCCTTGTTCTCAACACAAGCGCTGGTGGCATACTCCGGCAGCAGCTCCTTGTCAGTGTTCAGTCGCTGAGTGAAGTTACCGCAGAACTCAACAGACTCCTCCAGGCGATCAGGGATGGACGATGCCCGCAGAGCGCGGAGGCAGTTATCGGCATTGCAGACGGGCGCTTTGGGGCACTCTTTGGAGGTCATCTTGACGACGAAGCTACCGCGCTCGATGGTGTGGACAAAGATGAACCCGGACTTGAAGTTGGCGTAGGATGACCAGGAACCGGCAAACTGGACCTTGCCGCCTCCGACTTCCTCGTCGTCTTCGGGGTAGATGTCGAAGAAGCCGGCTTCGCAGATGCTGGCGCCGGTAGGATCCTTGGTGACGCTGCTGACGTCGATGACATTCAGGCCGTTGCCGTAGTTGGACTGGTAGAGGTAACCGCCGACAATGTACTGGTTATGGTCGATGGAACGTGTCTTTCCGGCGTAGTGACCGGTGTACACGGGCTTCTCGAGGTCGCGAATGTCAAAGATGTGGGTGGTGGGAAGACCCTGGGTCATCGGGCCGACCTTGGCGTCACGCTCGTCGAACTCGTCGTCGAGGAAGATGTACTCTTGCCACGTCTCGTTGTTGACGACGCCCTGGTGGACGTACTGAGCGCCGGGGTAGTCGCTAATGGAGATGATGTTCGTGACGTTGCCGGTCTTGTCGGTGACGTCGTAGATGGTCAAGGTGTCCTCGTTATACCCATAGCAGATATCTCTACCATAGTAACGAGCATCGGGGCCACGGTAGACGAGGCACTCGGCGTCGTGGACATAGCCGTCGCCGGCAGCGCACCCGGGACTGGTGACGTTGGTGGGATCGCTGATATCGAGGAAGATCAACCCGCCGCGGCAGGGGAGGTTGTCTCTTACACGAATCGTCGCGTTACCACCGACAGAACCGCAAGCAATGGCGTAGTTGAGCTCTTGGTTGACGACGATGTTGTGGGTACGACCAACGGGAAGCTCATCCCAATGGCCGGTAAGCTCGACCTGGGTGAAGTTCTTTGGGTTCGCGGGGTCGAGGTCGAGGATCTTCTTCATGTCAAAGAACTGGACACCGTGCTTGATGGCTTCGGAGCCAATGACGGCAAGGTCGCCGACAATTCGGATTTCTCTCCAGTTTGAACCGATGGAATCGTACTGAGGCAGACGACCCAAGTACACCAGCTTGCCCTCTTTGCTGATTTCAGCAAAGGCAGTGCCGTCGTATTGGCCAATGGCGACGAATTCTCTTCCGTCAGCCGAAGTCCAACCCCAGGAAGAAGAACCTCTTCCACCCCAGCTGCCGAGCTGCTCGTGGGACAAGAAGTGGTACAGATCAATCTGAAGGAGGTCAGCCGAGTCTTGAGATGAGGCTTAGTAGACTCACATTTCTGCATCTGAAGGTGTTGTTGAAGTCTCCGGGAACTGCGGCAGCGAAGCCGTCGACGCAGGGGGTGTAGCCGAGCTCGGGGTACTTGGCACTATCCATTAGACCAGCAGCAGCTTCCTCTTCCCATTGAGCCTAGTAGAACCGTTAGTAAAGTTGGATTGAGTCCAGATGGGCATGTAATTTTGTGTTCTCACCATCTTGATGCCCATGATGCGGTGGTGAACTGCACCGGAGGCATACTCGGCCTTGGTGCCAGCGCCAGCTGCGCTGGTCAAACCAACAATGGCAGAGCCCAAAAGGGCTGCAGAGTTGATGCGGACCATGTCGATGATATCCCTCTGAAGTGACTCAAGTGAAGACTACCACTGCTTGACACAGACTTGACGATGGGACTAGGGGTGCTACAAGCTTCCTCAAGGCAGAGCAATCACTCGATCTATAAGTACTTGACATCTCCAATCGCGTTCGTCATCATCCAAGACAAACTAATAAGACGGCCTTTCTTGTACCCCGCAGGGCAGACGTTGGTGTGGAGAATGCCATGGCAGTCGTGATTTTAGGGGAGGCTGGCGAAATCCAGGCACGCGGCCTAACATCTCGTCCATCGAACCCGAGCGGAGGGAAGCACCAAAGGTTGACCGATACTACCGTAAAAGCTTGGCCAATATGAGAGTACATGATAAGCAGAGCTTGGTTCCATACGATAGGGACCAAGCTGACCTTGGCGGTCTTGGCGACCCCAGCCGCCCAGCTGCGCAGCAACTGTCAATCTGGTCAGAATGGTTCGCCGAGCACCTAGTTTCTCAAGCTGTCTGCTTCTGGAAGGTGATGAATGGCTTGGCTACTTGCGGTGATAGGCAGGTGCGTGGTACTGGGACTCTGACTGTCTGACATGACCGAGTAGTTGGGTCAGTTGATTAGGTTGAAAGGCGGGGAACTCTTGAGGTTGTTGATGAGCGATTTGTTGGATGGCAAGTATGTGGAGGCCGCGATTATGCTTCTTGTCTCACTGCATAGGAACTTTAGGGTTCCAGAATCCTATAAAGTTTGTTCGGCAAGGTCTTTTTAGACGGCTCTGCTACGTGTCGGTTTGCCTTAAAGCCATGCCAAGAGTATATTGTTGAATAGTGAAGAGCTTCTACAACTTGGAGCAAACTTCAAGTAGTACTCAACATTGGTATAGTTAATCCTCTCGTGGTTTCTCTTTGGGCAAGTGATGGACCCTGCCTGCCCAGGAGAGGAGGAGAAGGAATATGTAAATACAGTCGTCAGAAAAAGATCAACTAAACTGTTCGTTATCAAGCCCACCAGTATTCGCCGAACTCTATTGACAAAGGTCATTTTACTATGGCTGAAGCAGCTCATTGCCTCAAGTGAAGAGAAAGTGAACGTCCATACCTAAGTATCTAATCCAAGTGTTTGACTAATCGTGTAAGTCGGCGACTCGACCCTCCGAGCCCTCAAAACCATAATTACCTGCCGTTCCTTACAAAACCAGAAACTCTGAAAATCAAAGAAATCAAAGAAAATATCACAGAAGATTTTACATTGGCACTTAAACGACCAGAGATGCCAATATTGCTGCCGATTTTCGTACCTCATCCGTGTAGCTTGATTGCTCTACTTATTGCTTTGCGAAATCTGCTGCCGATGTCGCCACGACTCGCCAAAAGCAATGTCCCATAGAATGATGCTTTGGAGCATGCATGGGCTCTCCACCTTGGAACCACGTGTTGAAAATAGGTGAATACTATTTGATATACTCTTTTCCTCGGAAGATTGATTGCATCACCCCGTCCGAACAACTGGATGACAATCCGAGGAAATGCACCCAAAACATCATCAGAACATTTAGAAGTCGGAAGCCCGCAACCTCCAAATCCTCTCAAGTGATCTCATCCTTTGCCGTGGTGATGTCAGGGCGACCTTTGCCGGAGTGTGTCAGCCTATTTCATTTCTGACATAACTCAGCTCATCGGGATGATATTGTCCGAAACCGGTCCCCGAGTCCAAGCGGGTTCGGAGTTGGGTGGGAGCACAGAGCACTCTCGCCCTCTACCGGAGCCTTCGCAGAGCCGCAAGTTAGATTGATCGACGGAGGAAACGTTTTAGCTTCGTACGTTTGCGAGAACGCGGGGATAATTTGCTTGCCCTTACATTAGTCCGTTGAGTAATCGCTGGTTCCTCTCGGTCATAAGGCTTAGCCTGGGCACCTACCAGAGTCTATTGCTCGAGTAGCTAGAAGGTTCTGACCGGACCCGACCTCCTTCGCGTTTCTTGGACGCCGTCTCGGTGCTGACCATCACTTATCTAGGGGACCCCTTCCAGAACCGAAGTTCTGCTTTCCCGTGTTGGCTCCACCAAATCCGAAGACGGGTTGTTTCCCTTCTCCCTTAGCCGCTTCCGGTCTGTTCTAGACTTCTACAGCGGGTACTTTCTTTTTCTCCCCTCGTTCTCTCCTAATCTTTTCCCGCTGTCTCTCGACCTCCGATCAAACCATGGTGCGGGGCACGAATCGTGTGATCAGGTTAGGCCCGCCTTGAATTGCAGGGCTGAACTCAAATGGGCAAAAGAGTCATTGAAGTCTCCCGCAGATGCCTCATTAGGACGTTGTGAAAATCACAGATCAACCTGTCAGCGTTGAGGGTGCAAGACATGATAGTTTCTATCGACAGCACAGTTTGATATTATATTTACACAGTACGAACGCACGCGAGGCTGCTTGTCGGCGTCGGTATCTTGTCTACTGTTAATCCCGTCGAGGGTGCCCGTCCAGAGGTGACTCAGATCTTGAGCTCCAAATAAGATCATAATGTTGATCTATGTGGTTTCCAATTCCGAGCCCTCGGAGGTGGAGGGCCCTAATAGCCCACCAGTTACGACCAGTAGATGGACTCCGGTAGCGGTGTCTCAAAGTTTTGTGAAAGAAGAAGGAACGTGAGATGCGATAGGTGAACGTGATTTCATAGACCATTGTCATCATCTGTTCTTACAGTCATTGCATCGGATGGCCAGCTTGGGCCAAGGGTCCAACAGCCTCCTGGCGACGGCTCAATGACTTCACCGAACCCGAGGAGGTGGATGTGATGGGCAGTCAAAAAAGCCCGACGACAGAGGCTTTCTCCGACGGATCCCCTATTTGATCAAGTCTATGAACTCCAATTACACGCAATCGCCGGCGGGGAACCTTGGCGGTGGTCTAGACAACTAAAGACTAATCGATCCCCCTCTTTCAGCCGATGCATGGCAGAAGCTACCCATCGTCTGGTGGCAGTCTCTCTCTCTGTAGTGACGTCGAGGTGAAAGGGGGAGATGGAGGGTGCATCCAGGACTCCACAAACGTTGCATAGCGAAAGCGACATCCCTATTTCATCACATTCCACCAGTGGCCACCCTCTTCGATCAAGAATGGAGGGTGACAGAGCAGGTAGAAACCCCGTCAATCCCGAGGGGGGTGCTAGGCATTTATTCGCGGCTCTTGTTCTCAAGGCGTCCGTATGATATCTGGACCGCAGGGTCTGCAGGTAGGTTGACGAAGTCTTCACCTGTAGGTGACGACTTTAAAAGTATAAGTTGCGAGTCCACTCAGAAACATCAAGTGTCTGATTGGTCAAACATGTAAGATGGTGTCCAGAGCCTCCCACCCAACCGTGTTTCATGAAGGGGGCCTTAGCACCAGTTCGCGGGGAGCCCATAGTTCCCCACGGGGCCCCCACCTTGCATGCTTGTATGGGGTCAAGGGCATGGATTCGATGAGAAACTTTGTGATACAGATTGAACCTCGCGTGGCATCATGCTCTACTCCTGCGCCGCCCAGAGATTTGGGATACCCGCCGGCGCGATGACCCGTCACAAAGTCGCCGATTCTGTTGATTTCGGCTCTTTCGTCAATTTGGGGTCAGTCTGGTCGTTACCTCATCTACCCTTAGCCCTGTTCGACTATCAAGAGCCGTTGACATTGTAGCTGAATTTGCCTCGGCGTCACGGCTCGTGAAAGTCTCATTCTTAGTATTTACGTGATGGGCCGTCCCACGATATTATCCGACGTGCCCGAACTGAAGATCCCAAAGCAGACGATTATCTATCACGGGTTTATGCCACTACCATCTTAGCAAGTTTGCCCCATTCGTTTACTTTCCGACCTATCTCAAACCGCCTATCAAGATGAGGCTCGACATTCTTCTATCATTCATTCTTTGCCTCGCCGTGGCTAGTGCCCAGATGGCCATGCCGATAACAGAGGCCAAGGGCCGCGGCGGCAGAGACAAAGACAAAGGAAAGGGAGGCAAGGGTGACAAAGAGCCCGTCAGAGGAGGAGCCGCTGCCCTTCAGAGCCGTATCGCAGATCTTCGAAAGAGGGTTGCTGAAGCCAATGATACAGTTGTGCCCTTCGAGGGAGGCACACTCAAAGGCTTGGTGGGGCTGCTGAAAGTAAACGAGGCGATTGTCACCCTTGGAAGTACCATCGATGTCAGCGTAAAGGCCGCAGAGGCCACCAACGTCCTGCCGGCAAACGAATCGTAAGTCGCCGTTTCCTGTAATTCTCCGATGAGAGGTCGGATGTCTGTGCTGACCCTGTCACTTAATACAGGACTCAGATCGGCACCCAGTTCCTCGGCCTTCAGCCGGAGATCAATAACTTGTTGACTGAGGTTCAAGGCAAGCGCCCAGAATTCGACAAGGCTGGCTTCCGGATCTTGGATGTGAGGAGTCTCATTCGTGACTCTGTTGTCATCCAAAAGGACAAGGCCGGTGACTTGGGTGGTGCCGTAAGTTAATTTCGTATGCGACGCGATGGATCACACGACTAACTATTACGCAGTTCACCAAAGCTCTCGACCCGACATTCCAACCTATTGCTACACAGATCAGTGACCAGATTCAGGGTAACTTCACCGCCGCCATCGACGAGTACGATGGTCGTGCCGGGAAGATCAAGATCCCATCCAAGGCCGTCCCCGTGCTCACGGATCTTCTTGCCGGCGTGGCTAGAGCCTTGGGCGTCGGCGGCAAAAACAAAGCTCTTGCGGGACCTGTCACCGAAGCTGAGGCTGCGTCTATTCCGGTGACCAATTATGCCAGTGCGGAATCTGCCTTTGCGGATATCGGTGCCGCTGATACACCCGAAGCGAACATCGCCGTCCAGGAAGCCCTAAGGGGAGGTGATGATTTTTCCAGACTTGGCCCAGATGAGAACGATCTCCGTGGCATTCCGCCATTAGTTCTCGCTGTCCTACGCAGATACGAGATTATCTAAAGAGATGAGATGGATGTTTTGAAGCGAAGGTGTTTTCTTGGCTGCTTTGGAAGCTACACTTTTGTGGCAACGATCACAGTTCTCAGGCGCAAATGATGAACGCAGTAATGAATCTACGAACCTTCTAGTTCTTAGTTAATACCATATGAAGAATACACGGGTTAAATTCTGAAATTAACTGATTATAGTCACTTGATCAGTCTGTTTATTCGCTATGGATTCAATCCCATGCTCTTGTTTCCCAACGGTGAAGTACATAGAGCCTTCGACACATAACACCTGCCTACTGTATCAGGCTATGAAAGCTTGAACGAAACAAGTACTTTTCATCGCCAAGGCCACGAGTCTTCTTGACTTGCGACTATTGGCAGAAATCCGCTATTTTCGAACTCTTGGAAGCCCCGCGCGTGCTGGTGCCGAACTGTCAGCCTGCTATTACCGACGGTATTTAACTCGGACGGCATGTGAGTTTGCTAATCCAGGAACAAACGAGTTTAGTTTGAACTGCCCCTCACGCGGGGCACTTCCGATGACGGCCCAGTCAGCATTGCCGGCGACCTCTGCATTTTGAGTTCTGTTCACCTGACCCTTTTACACCTGCATCTGGTCTGCGAAAACGCGGAAGCAACCGGAGCTAGGCCACGTTTAGCCAAAGAATAAAGTTGCCATCTTGGCTTGCTGATGGTGCCGATGTACCAAGACCTCGGATGAAAAAGAGGGGAAATACTTGAGGAGAAGTCTGGAAGAGAGGGGCCAAGAAGAGAAAAAGAAAAGAAGCGTCCCCTCAAGAGAAGAAGGGGTTGGACTGGAATTTGATCATGACGTTGCCCATCCCACCCATCGCAACCGATTCGTCTGAAACCCCTTTCATGTAGTGCCGGTGGTCCGGTTTATACTTTTTCTCACCGCTCTCATATTACACCACTTCTCTCTACGCGACATACTTGTAGACATCACTCAATGATCGGCCTTCGGTGTCCGTTCACCCAACCCATCTGATAAAATACATGTATGCTGCCTCAAGGCGGAGTGCATGAAAGAAGTAGGGAGAAGCCGCGCTGATCCGTGCGATCAGGCAGACCCCGGTCTCGAATGCCACCAAGCAAAACCATTAACGCATGTAATTATCCCGTCGGGGAGTGGGCAAAAAAGTCACATACCCAACACTGAAGTCGCGTGAATGGCCGAAGGCGAGGGGATCGGGTCGGCGTGGAAGATCATTCCGTCGCTTAGCTCGCGAAATATCGCTGCCACAGTTGAGTTCTATACGAGCGAGCTGGGGTTCACCTTGGCGGAACAAAGTCCGAGAACGATGACGACTCTCAGCTCTACTTTTGCTCCGTCCACGCAGGAAACAAGGCTGCTGCCAACATCTACTTCTTTCTGTACGATGACAACGAGTTCCATCCTGGAGGAGTAATGATCGCCTTGGCCACGGCAGGTCTGGACCACTTCCACGACCTCTTGATCGCTAGGGGAAATGTCGAAGTTGTCGAAGCTATCCGCGATACGCCTTGGGGTTACCGTCAGTTCACAATCAAGGATAATGATGGCGATCGTCTGACGTTCTTTAAGTTCTTGGAGAGGGGAAACCCAGGAACCGACTGACATCACAATCTTATGCACGTCGGGCTGAGCTTCTTAACTGGATATCAATTGAGTACCTTATCAATATTTTCCAAGACGTACTAAGTGAGAGCATGCATGCTGGGTATAGAAGAAAGATACTTCATGAAGGATTTCCATATAACGGATCTGGGGAAATGCCAAACTCATGCTGAGCGGTCGATTGGTTCATGTTGTTCTGCGTGCTCATACCATGGAAGAACATGGGATCCAGGTCAGGAAGCCAGCATTCAAAGAGATTCATCACGTCAGTTCCGATGAGCGGACTCGGGGCGACCGCAGACCCCTCAATGTCCATACGCCCAGTCATAGCCGAGCTCGGGGCCAAGTTCATCTGTAAAATTGCCGTTAGTGCTACCCATGCGAGGTCCAACTCGCCCTCGGCGACCAGTGATAGGTCTACTCACAGTCGAGAAGTCGGTGTGAATGTCCGTCGACGCGACGTCATAATCGGGTTGCTGTGGGAGTGACCATTGAGGCTGCGTAGAGAGCGCCTGGAACGCTTCAGATGGCAAATGGGGTGTTAAGCCGGTTGGACTCCGACCGTTGACCTCGTTCACGTAACTTCGAGCGATCTGTGAGAACTCGCCAACCATCGAACCCGGTATCGCCCCATTGGAGATCATTTCCATTCGGCTGCAGTGACCTTTCACAACGTCAAGCAACGCCAGGTTGGTTGCTGTATGTATTTGCCGAGGGTTGTGGATTACGAGGTCGAACAGGACAAAAAAGGCCATGATGGGAATAGTTGCCATCATCCTGTGACGAATAATGTTAGCTAAGGCACACCGGGATCAGGGACTTGACATACCACATGGGGGTGTAGGGGGACATGTCCATTATCGAGATCAATTCCAGCAACGAACGAGCACTATGTTCCACAGTGTTGAGAGTCTCATCTCGACGAGAACAGTCTGAAGAGTCTTCTGACACTGGCAAGTACCTCAAAGCCATTCGCGATATCGTTAGGAGGAAGCTGTAGTAGAGAAAGTGAGTGACTAGAGCAACTGTTCGCTCTTGTTCTTCAGCGATCGAATGAGGTTTAACCCAGCCACCGGGCCTGAAACCGTTATCAGGTAGTGAGTTCCTCCAATCTTCGAGCTCGTCCAAAAGCTGGTCGATGATGTCTAGGTGGTATTCCCCTGGATTGTCTGATACGCCCACAGAGAACAGCGATGTATTGGCTCGTGATAGCAGACGCGCGTGGCTGATGAAACACAGAAACCAGTCGAATCCGCCAGAGAAGAAGGACTCAGGTGTTGATGGAACTGAACAGGATATGTCGCAGTCCATGATGGCCTGTTTGTGAACGTCAGTCGTGAGAGACAGACCGCACCATCAATATGTTAAACTCACAGATGATCTGCCATGATGGAAGCTATTGATCTTCTCCAAAGAGTAAAATACCCAAAAGGTTCGCCGGAATGCGTCTGCTGCGGCTCCGACGAACTTGGCGTCGGCAAGATTCTGTGCTCTCCGGGCAGCTTCTGACATGAGAACATGCTCGAGTACGATTCCAGCGATGCCCAGTGAGTATATCACCATTGCCACTACGGCTTGAAAAGTTGTAAGTGTGTCTGGTAGCATAATCAGATCGGTAAAGTTGGCTAGAGCGATGGAGAAGAATGCCCATGCATCGCCTTTCCCGGGCTCAAAAGACCCTCCACCGTCGTATTGACAACCGAGAGCGAGGACAGAATGATAAAGACATATCCATGACTTGCTCTTGGGTGCTGAGAGAGGTTGATCTTGGCTGAAAGCCGTCCTCTCGAATGCTTCGCGATCAAGGAACAGGAATCGAGGATGTACTCGCTCAAAATACACTGTGGATGGTAGGCACTTTGCAAAACATCAAGAAGAGGAGGGAGACAAAAAGATTACTTACAATTTACATACTTTGCGAAAAGAGGTTTGTCGTCAAGACAGGCCGGGCGCTCAGGTTGACGATTCAGACTACAAGTACGAAGTTTGACGAACCTTCCGCGCTCTTCAACGGCGCTTGCAATTCGCCCAACGAGATCGTGAACTTTTTCATGACCAAGACATTGTGCGAGCGATCTTAATCTGCCTTCAGAAAAGAAGGTCAAGTCCTTGGTGCCGCCTATGACTTACTGGTCAGGGTCGTCGGATTGAAGATGTGGAGTGGTGGGGTGGGGCATGGTCATTATCCTTGAAGTACATCACACTTACCAAAAATACCATAACCCTATTCACAGTGAGCCATATTCCGAGAAACTGGAGCAATACGTATGAACTTACTTTGACGTAATTGGATGCTTCGGAGGGTCTGGTTGATCTCGGAGCTTTACGCGCTCTGTCGAGTACTCGATCGACGTAGAGTTCCGGGATCCGGTGCGGAGCGGGCCGTCGGGAATTTGGATCGGGTGTGGATGATTTCTCCGAGACTGTCGCGCCCGGTGACTTGGATGCCGGTGTTGGCAGTGTTGCGAAGTCCAAAACCGATACGGTGCACCCTTGTTGTATGTCATCGGGCGTGCCGGAAGACCGGCTCGAAGGAAAAAATTGTCTTTGGACTAGGTAATTATCCATAAAGTTATCAATGAGTTCTCAAGAGCCCCGAAGACATAAAATTGATGTTGCTCTGGACATGATAATAGATGAGTACATACTGTTTGGCCTGCGGGCTAGCTTTCTCACGCCAAAAACACACTCACTTTTCCTTCTCTGTGCAAACTCTGTCAGCGGTGCCATCGAAAAAGAGGGCGAAAATTATGACGACAGCTACTGTGCCTTACCATGCAGTTGCTACAAGTTCCAGATGGCCCCGGACCTGATTGGAGAATCAGCTAACATCCTCGAGATATCTGCGCATATCGACGCAACATCGAGCAAGCCTACCGGGGCATCGAACTTTGCGCGACGTGCATGCATCGCACGACTTGTGGGTTCTAGCACTTGAGGCGCTACTGGGCATACTCGGTAAAGTTGTCGTCTAATATGGGATAGATTTCCGAAAGCAGACGAAAGTAGAAAGAAGGAAGCCGAAAATTTGTAAAATCTCGGGGCCGTCGCGAGACGTCATGGCAAAGACGAGTCGAACTGCCACGCAGACACGGCCCGTGCTAATCGGCGTCGGGTCCGGTTTTCCTAATTGGGTAACCGTTACCGAGGCCTCGGGATGTTATAAGAGGCGGTGCCGAGTGACGCCATCCAACCTCCATGTAGTTTAATTCTGTTTGACTTATGAAGGTTTTCTCAAAGAGGAGCATTTAATATAATGTCATGTGTTCGATTCGTTGCAGACTTACAATCTTCCTCACCCCACTAAATCTGGGAACCGGAACAGAATGTCTAAGTGTGAATTGTGAGCTTTGACACTTATGGCTTCCCTACTGTAAGTCTGGAACTACTCTGTCGAAACCATGTGAACGGCAGTCCAATCAAATAATGAATTTCATTACAAACGAGATCCTGGATATCTTGGTGAGTAAATCTATCAAGCTGCTTGGCGAGATACGGTCCACTGCGTTTCCACCTGGATTACTTTATCTCTACCCAAAAGCTCCTGTTCAGGGGTCAGGCATGACTCGAAGTCATCCCCACTGTCCTCGTTTTTCCCTTCACGTCCGAACGAAGCGACCTCCGACCTGTAGTATGTCGTTGTCCGGGGAGTATATGGTGTCCAGAGCGATTGTGTCAGATGCGCTTGGCTGCGATCGTCTGAACTTGTTCGAACCGTTGTAGCCACTTGCGTCCGAAGGCCCGTCGAGCTTTGAAGCGCCTCGCCGAGCTGTACATCGCGAGTACAGTGATCCTAGCATCGGCATGCTAATACAAATGATACCCATATTCGGCTCCACGGTCGACCAAAAGTCGGCCCAAATCATTGTCTCGGTCAAATTATGGAGATCGAGGTTGGTAAGGCTGATGATACGGATGATTGCAACTACGCTGACTCTGTTTCACCATGTTGTTAGTCTACAGCCAATCGAAATAGGCACGGATAGGTGGACATACATCAAGCCTATTGAGAAGACGGCGATGATACCAAGTTTGGCCGGTGTGCCCATTTTGAGTGCCCATACGGTCGAAATCGGCAATGTTAAAATTATGATGTCCGTGATGACATTGAAAGCACCGATAGCGATGAACGACGCTATTTGATTTCCACACTTACCCGGGACGGCCGGATTGTATGTTGCCTCGAAGGGGTGGCAAATCAAGAAGACTTGCAGGATATTGGCCGTTGTCCAGACCATGACAAAGCCCATTGCGAGTTTCGTCGCGGTTCGGAGTCCTGGGTTGACAAAGACCCGAAGGTAGAAGAACATGACGCTGAGCTTGATGGTGCTGATGCAGGTTGCGAATATGAACTCGTAGGCGACTAGAAGTTTAAGGATGATAACAATGTTCGGAAGGGTTTCTGTGATCGGATAGCCAATGCCCATAGGCGACCCTTGACACAGATTTGTTAGACTCGAGTTAGAGTAGCTTGCGGGCCCGAGTACTCACACAAGCCTTGGATTACCAGCATCCCGATGCCTTGAGGTACTGCGAGGAGAACGAGGAGGTCATCCCACCACAATTTTGCCCCCGAAGAGAAACGCGCAAAGAAACGAAGCGCGACCACAATGACCGCGAAGAAAACCAATATGCAGTTCACAAAGAGGTGAGCCTTGACTATCGGTAACATTGGGAAGCTGACAGCGTGGAGCGCCATGCTGATGGGCAGTAGCTAGGACTACCCAGAGGGAGTGTCCCACATCTCGTTTCAAAAAGACTGCTACAAAGATGTTTGAACGCGATCATTCGAATTTGGAGAAAAAGTCCAAAACGAAGCAAAGCAACCAATGAATCATCCCATATTTGATCCTGAAGATATTTCACTGTTATGTCAGACATGGAGAACTGGAGTTAGCTAGAGCCCCTGCGTATTTTCATCGTTCCGGCCGATCACTAGTCTTGGTTGTGTGAGGCGACCTAGCACGGGAAAGATAGCTCCGCGTAACAGGAACCGGAAATTGGCATGCTCGTATGCGGCACAGTTGCTCAACATCCGCTGATCTTACGTTTACGCTAGGCTCAGGCAAGCCAGACTCCAAGCCGACCAAAGTAATGCAGCCGCTGGACCCCAGAAGGCGGAACGGATTGAACTCTCTGCTGTCACAGCCGTCTAAGAGAGTCTAGGCCTCAACTTTGAGGAGTGATGCCAGAATTTCGGCGCTTCCTTTTTGTGACTATTCGAACTTTAAGAAGGCCGACTACTGCAGCTGATGTAACAGAAATGCATGCATTTCATCACTTCATCATCAATCGCAGAGGAATGGTCTTGCAGCCTAGACACATGTTCAAGCTCTCGGGCCTGGCTTGCCAGCGAGAGGATAGCAAAAAGATAACCAATCCAGCGACAGCTACGGAGTATATCTTTCCTCTTCACTATCGCTTCAGTGAGCTCAGGGGGCGGCCAGAATAGTGCGGGGTTTTTTCAGTAACCGCTCTCTGAGCACATTTTGGGATTGTTGGCATGGTACGATGGATGTTGCCTGCGGCGGCGCGGCACTGCGTTGCAGCTTTTGGAAGGCCTGCAGGCTGCAGAAAATCCCCTGCCGCGATCCACCAGCTTGCGCCATCAAAACAAAAGTTCTGCGCCGATCCGTATACTGTCAAGTGAGTTTTCGCCGCGGGACGAGATCCACGGTGCCGTCCCTAGCTCCAACCGTTGGATGGACTTGACTGGGGGTTTGCGGAACAACGTCCGTTTCGGGCTTCATCGGCAAGCTCGTTGTTAATACCATGAAATCCACTAGCTAATGTGCACCGTGTTTAAGGTTCCGTATCGAATGCCTCGATTGACTCAATGGAGAGCCTGGTGCCTGATTTCGGAAGCGTACATGTGGATACAATCTCAAGTTCGACGTTGTCGGTCAAAGTACGGGCACCTATGGACTCATGGAGGACTGGATATCTGAAGAGCAGGCTAAGTAAATGCATCCCCATACCCACTGCTGCACACATTTGTCTGTGAATGGGAGCGGCACCAATTCGCTGACCCGTTGTACAGTGAATCTCGCCTTACCTTATCTATAAATGGAACTAACACCGACTTACCTCGCTTTCTTCAAACAAAGTCGCTGAAGGCCTATGAGCTACTCGACAGGAAATAAAGAAAACGAGATGGAGACCTGGCCTGGTTGTGTTGGTCCTCTCACCCAAAAACAACCAACGAATGCAACCAAAGAATCCAACAGTGGGTTCTGACCAGGGTGTTGCGGCCTATTCTGCTTGTACAGGCTAGATTCATGCAGGTGGCTGAATATGTCTGCAATTGCTGACAGGAGGATGTTGATGAACAAGCATCCTGGTATCGGACATGAGGCGAAGACTCGAAGTCGCGGAAGTTGGGACAAGAAATCCGAATTGATGACTTTCTCTCCTACATCGTTTCAAGAACACTCGCAACAAAGTCAGAAAAACGCCATGTCGTCTTCTCAAGACCTCGATTCCCCCTTCGACTACATCGTTGTTGGTGGTGGAACAGCTGGTTTAGTTGTGGCTTCTCGCCTCAGCGAAAATGCCAGCACTCGTGTTCTCGTCGTGGAAGCTGGCGCCGATAAGAGTGCTGATCCTTTGGTATTGACACCCGGCTTGGTGGCAGGTGTCTATGGGAAAGATGAATACGACTGGAATTTTACCTCAGTTCCTCAGGTAAAGAAGCCCATTTGGCCGACTAAATGCAATCGCAAGCTGACGGTCGAAAGCCGGGTTTAAACAACCGAAGAATCAACCAAGCACGAGGAAAGATGCTTGGAGGTAGTTCTGCTTTGAACTTCATGTTGATGCTGTATCCATCAAGGGGAGTTCTGGATGCCTGGGGTGCGCTAGGCAACGCTGGCTGGAGTTTCGACGAGCTCACGCCTTATTTCCGCAAGTTCGGCACAGATCACCCGCCTCCTCAATCTGCAAAGAACATAGTCGGGCTGGAATACCACGACGAGAATCTGAGTGGAAAAGGGCCGATTCAAGTCTCTTTCGGTGAAGGCTATAGCCCTATGAATGCTGCGTGGATGAGCACGTTCGACAGGCTTGGCCTCGGCGTGACTGGCGATCCTCGGAGCGGAAAGGCCTACGGTGCTTTCCAGAACCCGTGCAGCATCGATCCGGAGAATAAGACAAGAAGCTTCGCAGCGAGCGCTTACTACACGCAGGAGGTGGCTGCACGACCCAACCTAGTGGTCTTGACCGAGACGCAGGTGAAGAAGATTATATTTGATACCACCCATGGCGGCGTAACTGCGACTGGTGTTCGCATTGTCAGCAAGAATGGCGAAGAGAGGACGATTGAGGCCAAAGTGGAAGTCGTCCTTGCTGCAGGCACTCTCCAAACCCCTCAGCTGTTGGAGCTGTCTGGTATTGGTGGTAGCAATTTGCTCGAGAGTCATGGCATTCCCGTTGTGTTTGATAACCCCAACGTTGGAGAGAACCTGCAGGACCACCCGATCGTCTGCCAGAGCTTCGAGGTTAACGATGGAGTCCCATCAGCGGACGTTCTCCGAGACGGAAATATTCTCAACGCCGTTGTCGGCCAGTATATGGCTACGCGCGAGGGTCCGCTGGGCCAAAGCACCATCAGCGCTGCTTACTCTCCTCTCGCCGACAACACCGGGCTGTTGCCAGAAGACGCGAAGAAAGCTCTGCTGGCTACACACGAAAATCATACGAGTTCACCAGCTGGGAAGCTTGTGCGATCTCTCATCGAGACATCGGACGAGCCAAGCAGCGAATACCTGCTTTTCCCGTCTCAAATCACGATTAATGATCATCCGGCCAGCATGGCTGAGTACATCTTGCCCTCGAGACCGGAGAACTACATCACTGTTATGACGGTGCTGAACCATCCATTTTCTCGGGGAACGGTCCACATCACCAGTCCCGATTATAAAGTGTTACCGAGGTGGGATCCGAAGTACAACTCTAATCCCCTCGACCTGGAGCTATTGGCTCGCAACGTGCAGTTCGTCGAGCGAATCGTAGGCACCGAACCTTTCAGCTCGCTACTCAAGCCTGGAGGCAAACGCTTGCCCGAGTTGAAGGGTAACGACCTGGAGACCGCCAAAGACATTGTGCGCCAGAGACAGATTTCGGTGTTCCATGTTTCAGGCAGTTGTGCCATGATGCCACGGGAGGATGGTGGCGTTGTTGACGACCGACTTAGGGTCTATGGGGCGAAGAATCTTCGCATTGTCGATGCCAGTGTCTTCCCGATTGAGCCCTTGGGTAACATTCAGAGCACTGTCTATGCCGTTGCCGAAAGGGCAGCTGACATCATCAAAGAAGATAGGATGGCTTGACCTGGGCTGAGGAACCGAACACAAGCTGCCAACACACGTCGTTGTAATCGTACTCGGATATGCTCAAAGAGTAATAAGGGTACGTTATGCATGCACTGCTTAATCGGGCAGCAAAAGCAAATTATTGCGTCAAAGGCTGGGTTGTGTCATCTCAGAAGCAGCTGTCGTCACCCATAAGCATCGGAAGAACCTATAGATGTTCTGGCCCTTCAAGAGCCTCAACGAAGAATTCAGAGAAATTACGAGTAGACTGGTATTTTTAATTGTCTTGAATCTGGTCGAGGAAAACTTTGTGAGCATGACTGCATGTACTTCAGATGAATTTGGATCAATGGGAAGAAATTGTAGTAGTGAAGACTGCCTACTTAAATCACAGAACCAAATTTCGCATCAGTAATTCCAATGACCTCTAGCGCCGTTCTCGCTCGCTTCATTATGATCTAGAAGAACCTCGTAATCGACCATACCTGACATATTGATAGAATAGTTACACCAGCAAAATTGCCGCTAGGCAAAAGCTGGTATCAAAGGTTGCCAATCTTTCCAGTCAAAAACTCAACTGCCTCGGGAACATGACGCTCGTAGTCAAGATGAGCAGGCGTGATCTCGAGTGTGCCAGTGCACACCTTGTCGCCTTCATTGCAAATGAGTTTGAGTTTGTCTTTGGGGAAATTGGGAATCTGCCCCTTATCCTGCTGGTTTTGGGTATCGCCATAGGTGATGACTCCTAGAATTCTGCTCTTGATTGGATCGGGGAGGTTCTCGATCGCGCGATGAGCGGTAGCAGCTCCTTGGCTATAACACGTATTCTGTCAGTCTCAACTTGTCGATGTTTCACTATGCCGTCACCGAATATTATGCATACCTATACCCTCCAGCCAAGATTTTGGACTTGACACACTTATTCGTAGCATCGGTCAGAAGCCGCTTCATTTCATCGACACCGACGGGGTCAGCTCCTCCGGGGAGGAAATTAGTCGTCAGACCAGCGGCGTAATCAACTCCCTCTGTCGCCACCTTATTGTCGCCGTACTTTTTCTTTAGACCATCTGAAGTCGGGGGTCCAACGGTTGAGCCCTGGAATTTTTTGACGTCAGTCATCTGATGTATATATGTGTCTTTTCCCACATTCACATCGCGAATGCGGTCCACACTGGTCCGGACACGGGACTCCGAGTGGGGCGGGGACTTACCATGTTTCCGACTTCCGTGGAACCTCGGGCGAAAATGAAGATGACATCACGGCAGCCTCCTTGGGTGTATTCTTTTGCTATTATTCCAGTCTCGCGGCTTTGAATGTGGACTGCACGGTGGTCCAGGCGGACAGGACTACAGACCGCAATTGCAGCTATGGCCAGGATGGTAATTTGAGTCTTCATCTTGTAGTAATAGTAGAAGGTGTAAGATAGGGATTATTGTGACTACTAAGAGAAAATGGCGCAAGTGGAATGTCGTCGAAACTTGCAGTGATGGTGTGAAGTTGTGAATCGAGGATGGATAGCTGTGATGGTCTGAGTTTATATCTGAAATTGGTCCATCGGCTATAAATAAGAGTTTAAGGTCATGAAGGCGAATTCTTTGTCTCGGCATGAAAACATACACCGATTGAGACTTCATACGTAGCTTATGACACCCATGCATCATGACTGGAGGCCGGTGGAGTGTGCCAACATGTTGCAGACCATGTCTACTGGGCTTCCCTCGTCACGTCATTGCCAAAATACTGCTAGGATCCCTGGAACTTTGACGTCGATACATCAGATGGTCATTGTAGTTGATTGTGAGCAAGTACACGCGCATGGTTGATGAGGTGTTCTGAATCGCGAGTGTTTCTGCATCAGAACATGAGCGCTCACACTTTACTTTAGTCTTCTTACATCGACAGCGATAAAGGGTTACCCTTGCCACGGACTTTCGGTTTGTTGAAAAACCGCGTGGCTGCACAGAGATGACTTCCTGGATGAAGATTGCAAGTCTTCTCAGATCAGTTCGAGCATAGACTGTGAAGGCTCATTGGATGCTAGCAGTATAGGTATAGTGTGCCAGATTACTTTCAAGTCCCTCGCAAGCAATGTCATTGGTATTGCTTTCTGACTAGTGGCCAATTATACTGCGTTGACGAACAGCTTGTTGATGTCAACGGCAGGCGTGGCGCCAATCCATATCCAGGATTCGATGGCCCAGAAAGAATATGGTCATGGCCTAGGATAGGAAAGCAGGGAACCCCCATAATTACAAACAAACATCGCTGTGAGACTTAAACAATGAGTATCTAGTGTAACTCATGGAACCAATACACGTCCCCCTCACCACCTCTTGAGGTGGTGACATTTAATGAGATAGTCAAGCATAGACTCGTCTCTGAGCTGCTTGTTCTTCCCTACTAGCTTCCACTCAGCTTTCAAGAATCCACTCCAATACCCTACTCTTGAATCACAATCCTTCCAATGAGAGTCAGAACACAATTTGGGTTGATCCTGAAATCTACCAACGAGTAACCATGATTGAAGACGAGGATAGGGCATCGCAGCTGTAAAAGCATTACGGTATATGCCCTTCTCGTTTGTATAGGATATCGCAACACCGTTGCGAACAAGTCTTTTCGCAGCTTCCAGTCTGCCAAATGTGCAAGCAGCCATCAAGGGGCTTCCATGTCGACACCCTTCTTTGTTTGGATCGGCTTTGTACTTCAGCAACTGCTGGACGGAGAGATCTTTGCCAACCATTACTGCAAGACACAGAGGACTATACTCAAGTTCAGTCTATCCATTGAGAAGTCTCTGAGACTCAGGACAATTCTGAAGAATTCGCCAAAGCCTGCGAAGAAGACTGTCGTCGCTTTCAGCCACAGCACATGAAAGGGGATTTCCAATGTCGAATTCTGTGATGCGTGTGAGAAAGCCGGAATTCAGAACAAATGTGACCAAAGGCTTATTCTGTATGCTTTGTCGAAACACATATGAGGCTGCACATTCTATTGCGTTGGAATTGCCAAAGACCGGTTCTAGCCCCCTCTCAATGAAGTAAATGAACGTGCTAACGGCAGTGTCCTTGTCACTCAAAGCGTATTGAATGGCTGTGTGTCCATGCAAATCTGGCATGGACAACACAACGTTGCTTTTATCCAAAACTTTGATCATTTCCATGTTCCCTCCTGTCGCTGCGCACATAAGGGCTGTCTGGTTTTCGTCATCGGAGCTTGCTAAGTCCACACCAGTGTTGACTAGTAGTTGAGCTATGTTTGTCAAATTGTTTTGCACCGCTATGATTAACGTAGACCTTTGATACTGGTCGATCGTGTTTGAATCAGCATCGTGTGAAAGAAGGAGGAGAACAGATGTTTCGAAGCCTGCTACGACGGCGTAGTGAAGGGGAGTGCCTCGAAAACTCTTTTCTCTTGGCCAGTGTTCGTTATCATCCGAAGTAACTGTGCTTAAATCGTTGATTAGAGTGGGAAAGACTCTAAGCATTGGTGCTGCTGATGTCAAGCCAAGTTCACGAGGCTGTCTTGTCGAGCTACAAGCTTATCAGTAAGTAATTTCTGTGAATTCCGCCTCAAAAATCTCGGGCTGATATAATATAACTAAAAAGAAACATGTTTCGAATAGTATCACTTACCAAAATAAACGAGAGCTTTCTTCGAAACTTTTGAGTAAGCATCTCATAGCATCGGAGTTTGACCTCAGAGCTGCGACATGAAACGGATTAAGTTCTTCTTCCGTACACCGGACTTTCTGACGAAGAGACTCTTCCAGCGCCAACTCGAGTATGTCAATGTCTAGTTTATAGAACATTATGACCGAAACCAAGCTTTGTAGTCCCAGTGGTAGTTTCCTGCAAGCACAGTTCTCCAAGCTCGCACCCTGCGAGAGCAGCCATAGGACGGATTGTCTTCTACCAAGTATTATAGACAAGACCAGTGGAGTCTGAGGGCAACTGAGACATCTAGGTAGCTCAACGTTCACGGAGATGCCTTGGTTGATGACAGCTTTGAGAAGTCCCAAATCGTCGTGTTGAACCGCAACGCTGACCACAGTCGCGGATGGCGGTGGCATGGACTCCAAGTCCTTTGTAATGAAGTCATGACTATTCTCGTTCCTATAGGACTTATCTTTAATAGCTCTGTACGCTTGGATATGTGATGATTTTAATCGGAGAAAGCGGTTTGCTATTCCCCACGATTTCCGTTCAACCGCCAAGTCAAAGGGGGTTTTCGAACGTGAATTCCGATCGTCAGGGAGAAATCTAGCTTCGAGGAGAAGATTTACAGGCCCCAACTCCCCGTAAAGAGCGGCGACATGAAGGAGTGAGTTTCCCCCGAAACCTGTCCCAGGAGGCAATGTGCTTTTGGCGAAATATGATGTCTCAACAGTGTTCTTTTCCAAAAGTGCGTGGAGCAGGCCGTGATCGCATTGGTTCGGAGCGGCGTTCAAAAAGGACTCAGAAGGTTACCCGGGTATAGGCCTACATCACCAGAGGTCCCTAGTCTACTATAAAAGAGTTGCATGGAACAGAAGGCGAAATACAAACATTGTTGAAGTTCCCAAGGGCTTATTGGCGTCATCCTTTCACAGGGGAAGCTGCATAATCCAGGGTTTCCCATGGCAGCTGCAAGTTGTAACGGTGTGAAGCCGAGTGAGAAAAGAGCTGCGAGAAGTGTCTTGGCTCCGGCTTTATGAGATTAGCCTCCTCGTTATCTTTATCCTTGTTCCAACGACCTTTAAGAAGGCTGCTGTCTGAAATCCTGCGTCTTATGTTTGATCCAATGGCCAGTTCCAGAAGCGAGATCCCTCGTGAGGATTGAAACAAGAGTTTAAGCTTATCAAACTCGGCGATGTTCTGTGAATGTGATCAAAACTCGCCGTGGATCTTAGAGATTGGATAGAGAGTGCAGACTTCGCAAAACCTAGCGGTCGAATACAAGTAAAAATAATTTCCGATGAAACGCACCAGTATACGGTTCATGTTCAGCGTGAGGTCGGCCATTGTGTCTAGCTTGGTGTTTTCAGCTCTAGAGACGAATAGTCTTAGACAAGCCGTCGAAAGCTCTTCATCTGCCTCGTGTTGCTTGTACTTGAAGAATTTGACGTCGGAAGTATCGTCGATGCTCGTGAAATATTCTTTAACAGTGAAATGGGCCAATTCTATGGAGGGCACGGAAAAGCCCCTAGTAATTTCGGACTTTCTAACCAGACTGCTGCATCTCCTGAAAATTTCACCCTCGTCAATGAGGTCATCGGACCCAAATTCATTGGTGGGACAAGAAGCGAAGGACACTGTCTCTCGCATCTCGGCCAGAGTCATTCTACTTCCTGCAATGGTCCAGTGCAGCACTCTTCGAACAAGTTTTATGGAGTCTGTGCCTGATTGTGCAATTCTGAGCAATAGCCTATGGTATGTCTCTGGAAGCGTTGGGGGTAGAGATTTCAAGGCTGCCCGTCGGGCACGATTGGTACTCAGATCGCAGAGGTAATCTAGCTGACATGATACCCATCCAAACCTGTATTTATCAACTACCGCAAAATGAATTGATGGGTTAGAGCGAGGAGTCGTTCTCACATTCCTTGTGCTCCGTTGACGAGCTGGTGCCGGATCTCCTCGGCAAATTGTGGATTCTGAATACTAAGATTGCGAAGTTGTTTTCTGTGGGCCATCTCAGCACGAACGTAGATGTCGAGGTCTTCCGTATGAGCTGCGATCTCAATATGACCGAACTCGTCTGCAAGTTCGTCTCGAATTTCCTGCTTGTCCCGGCTGAACACTGCATTGCTGGCGGACGACGATGCATCTAAAAGAAGTTTGATAGCCTTAGCTACTTCCGCTACGTTGCCTCCATATTCGTCAAGTCCATCGACGACAACGAAAACCTTCTCGTACACCGAGATGATGTTCGTTATCAGATCAAGTAGTTCTTTCGGCTCAGGCTGTGCATCAAGACCATTTGCGGATCTCAATCCTCCGTGGTATTCCTCAATAATTCTGAAAGCCTGCTGGGTCTGCTGTCCTAATTGGACGGCTATTGTGCTTAAGATATTGAGAAGCTCCTGGCTATCACTATTCTTGTAATCGCAGTAGAAGAATGCAACAGCGACTGATTGGCTGCTCTTTTGTAGGACTTTCTCGATGACCATACTAGAAAGAATGGTCTTCACAGCTCCGGATATTCCGCTCAGCCAGGGACCAGAGCGCGGGAGGTCAGCCCACTTCAAAAAGATAGGATTGCTTTCTGTGAGCCATAGTCCGGTCAGGGGCAGACGCATTCGACTCGAGGTTTGTAAGTTGACCTGAGGATTAACCTTCAAGAAATAGTCGATGATCTTTGGGCGCTTCTCGTCACATTCGATCCTAGTCTGAATGGCAGTCAGGCGCTTCACCTTCTGGTTCAGTGAAATGAGGCTTTCAATAATGTCGTCCTGCTTTTCCAAATACTTTAACATGCCTTCGAGGGTGTCTGTAGATAGGGCCAGAGAAATAGTGTTTCCATGGCCTTCAATCTGCGTGAGCAATCCCTTAGTGTCTTCGCCGGAGAAAGGCCATTTGAGGCTGCGGTACACTGCTTGTCGTCTACTCCCTTCGTTGAATGCAGACAACGGCTTTTCCAGACGTTTCTCTACGGCAAGTAGAGTCTGCCGTCAAGCGTGGAGGTGATGTGCCTTGAACGTCGAGGCAGTGGTCTCCTGCTCAAGTGACGGCGCGAGGAGAGCAAGGTTTTGCAAAACGCCAGACAAATTTCTTGTCTGATCTGCAAGGTCTTTAACGGTCTTTTCAGCGCCCTTTGCGTCTTTCACGAACTTGGAGACCTGCTGGAAAACAGCTGCGGATAACTGAACGATGCCAGCAATGCTGCCGGCGATCGAGAGAGGGTCTGACATGACAATCTGAAGAATGCCTGGTTGTTGGCACGGGGAGCAGTGCAGGTTTCGAGATCAAGCGACGAGAAGGTGACCCCTAAGGAGCGGGGAAAGGCATCTCTATCCGCGATTGCCTCCTTTTGACAGCAGCAGGCTCCGGGGCGCAGCCAGGCACATTGATAGGCAGACCGTTTTACAAGTAATCCCACTCGGCCAGCCTGCATATCCACCATTCATCATTCCGATTCGATTGTGGTCGGTGCGGAATCAGGGTATCTTGCGTTGCGCACTTCGCCATTGGCTGGCTTTGCGCAGCGAATCGAAATCGATGGGAAATTCGGCAGAATCAGGCTCCCTGATTGCCAGGGTGAAGAAGTTCTGAGTGAGGTGCTTGCTTCACAGCTTGGGGCAAAATTCGATAACCCATTGCGAACAAAACTATCTAACTAAAGTTGATACTTATTTCATGTCACACATTTGCGCGAAGCTGTGGTGATGCGACATGAATGGGCAGCCAAAAACATTCTTGAACGACTTTCGGTGCATAAACGGCAACGAAGACGGGTCAATAACCCGGAGGGCAGGGCGGCTACCTCAAGAGTCCGAATTCATTCACGTCTGCATATATAAAAAGGTGCATATATATACTCAAAGCAGAAGGTAGTGGACCACCTCGAGTCAAAAGATGAGTAATTCAGACTTCGTGTGTGGCTGCTTGCCTGATGTTGCACTAAATTTAAGTTGAAGTAATTTCCAGAATACGGGGTTCCGATCCACCCGCATCGCAATTCGGTCCTCGGCCGTGGAGCCGGCCATCGGGGAGCCCGGGGTGGTCCGTGTCTCTTTCCTGATTTGGATATGTCCCCAGGTCAAGATCGGTCTTTCCACCGATCATGGGTGAAGCATATCTAGCATATGGACGCCTGTTTGTTGTTGAATCCTATAGATCACATTGTCTAGTCCGTTCTTTCGCACCCAACTATCAGTCTCTCCTTTGCTCGCGTTGTCGAGTTTGCCAGCCAAGATGCGCGTCACTCTTTTGTCTTTCGCTCTCTTCTCAACTTCGGTTCTGTGTCAAGATGCTCAACATACGTGGCAAGCACCAGGATTCAATGATCGTTAGTAAATAACTTAGCTTGTCAACCCTAGATGCTATCAATAACTAACCTCGATGTCCTTAGGCCGCGCCCCGTGCCCCCTCCTTAACAGTCTCGCAAACCACGGCTACCTCCCCCGAAATGGCCAAAACATCTCCGTGGACGCCCTGATCGAAGGCATGCACACTGGTCTCAACCTCCGCGAGGACGCGAAACTATTCTTCCGCCTACAAGGGAACAAAGCCCTCGAGGCATCATCGACGGGCAACAAAGACACCTTCCACCTCAACGACTTGAACAAGCACGACCTTATTGAGCATGACGCGTCGTTGAGCCGAGCGGACATCTACTTTGGCGATAACTGGTCTTTCAACCAGACAATCTTTGATGAGACCAAGTCGTACTGGCATTCGGAGAACATTTCCATCAGCGATGCTGCCAAGGCACTTGTTGCGAGACAGAAAAGTGCAGAGAAGATCAACCCGGAGTATAAGCTGCCGCTCGATGGATATACCAACTCGTTGGGACAGACGGCTATGTACCTTGGTCTCTTTGGGGACTATGACGATGGAAATGCCAACAGGGCTTGGGTTGAATACTTCTTTGGTAGGCCCAGATTGGCTTGTTACTAAAAGACACCGAGGAAGCTGACATTCGACTCTAACAGAAAATGAAAGATTACCATTTGAGCTCGGCTGGCAGAGACGTTCCGACGACGATAAGATCCCTGCCACAGGCATCCTGGCCCTCACAACAAAGGTGGCAGTTCACTACCTCGCCGCCAAGATCGGTCTTTGAAAAGGCGAGCCTGGCCCTAATAATGCGATATTCCCATTTCCACAAAAAGCTTAAACCATCTTTCTCAAAGACCGGACAGACCCTAAACAAAGTCGCTGATGCCAAGCCCGATGTGTGACCCAACAGTCAAAATAAGGCTTGAACTCTAGGCCATGCTAAACTCTGACCCAGCGACCGCGAATCAGATCAGGGATTACGTTTGATCAAACTCAAGACTCGAGATCTTACGATATCCAGGCCAATGTCCGAAACGGTTCCATGCTTGACGTTGGCCATGCAAAAGTGCAAACTGTTGTTGGTGCAGGTAAGCCTGTTGGTTCACCAACAACGTTCTTGCATCACACCATCCTTGAAACAGCAAGTTCTCGCCCTCGAGAGTGGGGATTGACTAGTTGCAATGACACAGAAGCTTGCAGAGTTGGGTCGCGCAAGCGGAGCCGGAGTTCGGTCCGGGGTTCCCTTGACGATGATTGATCAATGTTCTCCAGGGTCCATGGATTCTTCAGCGGGCCAAGATTGGAGGGTATGTTGGTTCTATTGGTTCTGTAAATTTGAATTTCTGGGAGCATCTCTGGCGGTCTGCGATTTTGGGGGAATATGAGTGGGGGATTCAGAAGTGCCCCTCCTCTTGACTTCTTCCCTGGCCATGTTTGAAGCTGCTGGGATAATCTATATGTAGATCAAATGTTTGCTCTAGCCTCAGAACAGCACAGCCATGTGCTCCGTTCTTGCTAGGATAATTTAGACCTGCTGCTCATATATCTACTCATCATGACTGCGTCGAACTCACCACCAAAGATTCTCCTTAGCGGCGCAACCGGCTATGTCGGCGGGTCTGTCCTTCACCACCTCCTCAAACATCCCTCTCTCACCTCCACGATCTCATCTTCCTCTCCAATTACTGTTCCAATCCGCGGCAGTCAAGAACGTGCAGCAAAGCTCACGAAAGCATATGGCTCACGTGTTAAGCCTGTCTCCATCGTCTCTTACGACGATACTATAGCCTTGACAGTTCTTGCCTCCGAGCACGATATCGTGATCAACGCAGGCTCAGGCTTTCATCCTGCCTCGGCGGAGGCTTTCGTCCAAGGTCTTGATAAACACAAGGATCGGAACGGAGGCCGACCTGTCTGGGTGATCCACACCTCGGGGGCGTCCAACATCGCGGACAAACCCTTGACTGGAGTTAACAGGCCAGAAGCCGAATATGAAGACGCCTTTGCCGAGAAAGTGTACGAATTTGAAGAAGCCGAGAACGCGAAAGATCCATACCCTCAGCGAACTGCAGAATTGGATGTGCTCAGAACTGGGGACAAGCTCGGCGTGAACGCAGTCAGCATCCAGTCGCCATGCATCTTTGGGCCTGGATCAGGACTCTTCAACAAGGCGGGCTTGATGATCCCCATTATGATGGGCTACGTCCTTCAAAACGGCTGTGGGTTGACGCTGGGCGATGAGACGGGCTGCATCGACTACGTTCATGTGTCTGATCTCGCTGACCTCTACGTTCTTTGCGTGCTAGATATCGTCGAACGCGCCGGTGTCAATGTGCCGAGGGGCAAGAAGGGGATTATGTTTCCCACAGTGGGGAGGACGTTAACGATTGATATCCCTCGAAAGTGTCTCGATATTGCGTTTGCGACGGGGAGCCTTCCGAAGGAGGGCGGGCCGCAGGAGAAGATTGTGAGAAATGTTAGTCTTGAGGAGGCGGCAGAGACGTGCGCTGGCAATATGGACGTTGCCGAGACTGGGTATGCTGGACATCGCAAGACGAAGGGGACTGTGGCGAGGGAGAAACTTGGATGGAAGCCGATTCACGGGGAGGAAGCATGGTGTAAAGACTTTGAGACGGAGTTGAGGGCTGCTTTGAATGGCCAGAGGCCGTATACGATGGGAACTTGTATTGCTGGCACAAAGTAATATGGATACGAAGGTTGCCTAGAGTGCTGAAGTACTTGTCTCTTGCAATATAGCTCCAATCCATTTCACATCGGCAGGCAACACGACCACGGAGCGACAGTATTTGATCGATTGAGAAAGGTGAGCAGTACGTGCGCTAGAAAGGCGGGTCAAGTAGGGTCTTCATCGCATGCCATGCAGATTCCAGCATCGCCTGTGTATGTAGTGTTGATATGGAGGCGTGTCCTGCTGCACTCAATATTCTGCCATTCCGTCTCATAGTAGCCACAGCCGCAAGAGTAATGCATTCGCCACCGTTGTTTACACATTTTTGGAACCCTCGCTGACTTTGGAGACTGTACGATTAGCATTGATTCGAGCGGCTCGTCGCATCGCTGGGAATGGATCACGTCTAGTACCTACTAAGGAAGAGAGTGGCAAGATGGCGTTCTGGGAAGTAGACAATGCTGAGTTGATTGTTACTAAACACCCACGAGAGCTGCGGCAGGAGTAAGAGGGACTTGATATCAAATAGAACTTCAATAGCATCGTTTTCGGTGAGGGCCTGGCACTCTGCGGGGTTAGCGCGCGATCGCGCGATTTCAGGCAACTGGATTACCATGGTCATGATAATCGTCTGACACGTATCTTGCACTGTGATGATTGGGTGCCTCGTCAATAAGCAGCAGTGGCGCACCCGTGATGGATGCAGAATACAGGTCTCATGACATCCAAGTCGCGTCGACTGATGTTACCCTTGACCAGGCGCGTATTTCAGGATGGAGTCAAGGGATGGCAGTCGGGTTCATGTTGACGAGTCCCATTGGATCTCGTAGAATCTCAATTTGTATGTACGTTTTGGTATGTTTGCTCAATATGCACACTCGAAACAGATATTTAACACTATGGTATCGGCTTTTGCGGTATCGCAGACGTGGGGTGTAAGTAACTAGTCGCAGCAGTCCATGTTCTTCTTGCTCCTTTGTACAAGCCCTCTATTTCAGACCTCCGAATTTAATACACTTTTCAATCCAGCCCTTGCGAGGGGTCTCGGGAGGGGCTTGATGCTGGTGCTGGGGTTGGTTGACGCCGCCGCCCCAGCTTCGCCAGGTACTTTCGGTAGCTTCAGTCGGGGCCATGGAGACGCCGCGCTCGCCAAACACGACCGGGGGCGGGTCCTGAAGCCACGGGGCTGCCGGGGCTTGCTGTTGACCAGGTTGTTGGGGCGGTTGGGTTTGGTACAGAGGCAAGAGGGAGTTGGTGTTGTAGTCGGTTGAGGGGCTTCCGGTGTCATATTGGCTAGATGGTGCGTAACGCTGCTGAGGCGGAGGAGCTAGCCTGGGCTGTTCCACCCGGTCGGTGCTCCGGTAGGCCTCCGGCACGTTCGGGACCGGCGGGGCGTTAATGTTGTTCGTGCTGGCGCCGAAGCCGCTGCGGGTGGAGTACATGCTGCTACGGCCGGACATGGGATTCAGCTTGAGCGGGTGATGGCGACGGATCCAGCTGGCGATCGAGTTACGGACGTTAGGCTGGGCGACGGGTGCGGGCTCGAGGATCGGGAGCTGGCGGGCGGGGTCGTATCTCTTCTCGTCGAGATAGCCCTGGGGTGTCAACGAGTTGCGGTCGTTACTGTAAGTTCCGGTCCCTGCATTGCCGTTCTCTGCGGCGTAGGCGTGGCCCATGAGTTCGGCAAAGATGCTTGAGGGTGAGCGGCGAGACGGGCGGGCGGCGGGCATAGTGGGTGCTGAGAAGGTTGACGAGGGGTCCCAGTATTGGTGGTTGTCGGGTGACATGCTTCGTTCGTAGAGATGACGGGCTTGGCGGCGCTTTCGGTAGCGGAGACACCACCAGATACCGACGCCAATGACGAGGCAGAGTGCAGCGATGGCTTGAAGTAAGTGTTAGTTCAACTTTGCACACAAGTAGATCGACCCTCGAAGGTAATGTGAAGTGAGATCCAGACATACCAATCGTCCCGAACGCAATCGCGGTTGGTGTCCATCCTATTTCACCAGACCTATCGTCCCCAAGACCCGTGTCATTGCCTCCCCTGGTCGTACCCCCTGTCGGCTGTGAGTCGAAGCTGGTGGTGCTGCGGCTATTTGGGAGAGCCGTGGGAGTACTGGTCGAGCTTGACGATTCGGTAGTGGTACTGATAGAAGAAGAAAATGGAGTGGCTCCGGTCTCTCCGCGTTGCGGGCCGCGCGGAGGCTCAGTCGGTCTCGGGAACTCGGTAGACGTGGGCGACGGGGAATCACTCGATGTGCTGCTCTCCGTATCCGTGGGGTTGGCAGGGTTGAGGACGGCGGGCGGAGCCACTCCGACTGCCGGGGGCGGAGGGGGCGCTGTTGGTCTTGCGCCTGGTGGAAATGTGGTGCTCTTGGGCGAAGGAGAATCTTCGTCGTCAGATGAGATTTCGCCCGGATCGTCGCGGACGGCGATCTTCAGGTCGTCTCTGATGTATCTCGGGCGGCGAATAGCACGCCTGTGCGTTTACTTAGTATTTCTATTGCTTTCGAATCAAGGAGTAGTAGCCTACCTCCTCAGAGTGCTCATAGGAGAAATCATCTTGAGTTTGGTAACGAGTAAACAGTTAGGTTGGGAAGTTGCTTGTTGTTAAAGTGCTATAAATCCGAGTCTACGGTCGAGGGAAAAGTGACAAAGGTATGAAACTAGGTCGTCGAGACGCAGATTTGATGAAGCAGCGCAGCTGGGAGGATGGTTGAATGGAAAAGAAAAGGGCACTGCCCGCGAAGAGAAGGGAAAGAAGGTGAAGAAGGCAACGAAGAAAGACTTGCGAATTCGAAAAAGAAGCTTCAAGTCATCGTGGCCTTGTGTATCGAAAGGAGGGGGAAGGGTGACGTTCCCAGAGATGTTGGTTGCCAAACGACGTGGAGGGTAAACGTGCAGAAGAATCTCAAGAGGGCTTCGAAAAGGAAGAAACAGGGACGTCTTTACTTTTTGGTCTCGTCTTTTCCATCCACCCTTGCAACGTTGCCAGGTCTTCTGGGCCTGTCTAGAGCCCGTGCAACCGCTGTCTTGTCCATGTCATTGCGTCAGGAAGCGCTGTTGCTGCGAACACCCACACCACTCATCCGCTGTGCCATCCCTGGCCTTGGGGCAGTCTGGAAGAGAGGAGTTGGGCTTGTTTGCCTTTCCTCTGCTCCTCTCCGTGTGGGTTGAGGTTACTTGGTGGAGGAGACTGGAGGAGCAGCCCGCAACCATTCCAAACCTTGCCTGTCGCCAAGAGACGAATAATGCGGACAAGTGTAACCGAGGAGGCAGCACGAGGCAAGAAGAGGCGAGTAATGGAACGCTGGCGCGCCGATGTTTCTCAGTTTCAGAGTCGCCTGCCAAGAGGTCCGAAAACGACTTGGTGCGACAAACCCTCCACCCTTCCCCTTGCTCCCCTTACATCGTCAAGCCACTTGCGTGCCACACAGCTACGCTACCCTACCATTTCTCGCATTCCTCGACCAAGGGTCCATGGTTCTAGGGGGGGCCCGGTCCCCGCCTCTCCCGCCAAGACGTCCCGCTGTCTGCCGTCTTTCCGGCCCCCGATTCGCCAGCTTCCTCTCAAAGTCTCCAGCAGCTTCGAAGCCGATGTGGGCGGCCCGGCCGGGACCACTTCCTCGATTCCTCTTAGTCTCCCATTGCCCTCCTCCCCGATTGAGGCTGGAAGGAGGCTCAGTTCCCTCTCTTCAGTCTCCTAGAGGCTGGTGTCTTCGACGTGACCAGGGGTGCTGAATATCCAACACTGGACATCGACATGGTTCCTTCGCCGAACGTGAGAAGCGCATCGTTTCAGAATGTCTTCTGCCCCCACCCACGCTGTGGCCGCCAGCGCCTGAAAGATCAGATCGGCCGTCCCGGATTGAGCTTTTCTTGGTGACGGGGGATCGCACGTCAAACGGCCCCTTTCACCCTCGAGGTCCGCCAATCAATCCTAACAGTCTGCCCCTTCAGGTCCTTCTGAAGTGTTGAAGACTGGAAGAAAACCCTCCGCATTTCGATTATCAGCGAGTCACGTTTCCAGGGTGAGCTGGTTGGACTTGAGGGCGCAGAGGCCAGCCTGGGGAACCTAAGCCCTCATGTGCGGTCGAAAATACGAAGGTCAAACTCTTTAAGCCAAGAACACAAACCTGCAAACGCCAAGTTTATTTGACCAATTGACGCGCGAATGCGTGAAAGCCTGGAGGAGAAAGCTGCCCTCGAAGCTGGGGCGAAAGCTCAAACCAGCCTATAATCAACCGGAAATACACAGACCATTGGCTCCTCCGTTCAATTTAATTCGAACGAACGCACCCCCTAGAACTTTGTTCTGCCTTTGTCCAGCCTTCCGATGTCTTCTTGCTCTTCGTTGGCACCTTGCGACTGAACTCCAATTGTCAAAGGTTGCAAAGGATAATTCATCCTTTCTGCCGTTTGTCGATCGGGTTCGTTTGCGTGTTCTCAAACAGCGCCACCCACCATGCAATTCGTGGGGTTTCTGCTGCACAGCACAAGTGTGCATTGGCCAGTTCGGGGATCTACAGTTTGAACTTTGAGCGATCCCCCTCATGCTGGCGGCCGCGTTGCACCAGTGAGCGAAAGGGAACGGAGGATTAATAACCATAAGGCTCTCGCCCCTGAATGAGGTTCCTGTCGGTTCTCTTTACGCGTTGCACTGGCTTCATATACTCGATTCCGCTAGCATTGCTTGATATCATCCGGAGTGGCCTTCCACGGGGAGATAGACAGCTTCTCATGAACTTGAGACGCTAGTGGGCAAAAGACCCGTAGAGCTCGAAAGCTTGGCCTTTCCCGACTGTGTAGTGCTCGAAAGGGGCGCGACAGTGAGTGGGCTCTGGTTAATCTACAGGTGAGGCAACCTTAAATGCCTGCCGCCAGTCAATCCCGCCGGATATCTCGTAATACTAGGCCCCTCGGGCTTGTAGGGGGCGGTTAGCGCTCGAGTGATGCAGTTTCCAGCATGGCCGGCCGGTCACTTCATCTCACCATCTAAGCTTAAAAGCCTGTTGATATTGATCAACAGACCTTCGACTGGGAGTCGCGCCCCACATACCGGATCTTCGCGAAGCCGGTAGCTGCTGGCGTAGTACGGGGTAACGCGTGCATCATCATCTAGCGCTCTGAGTCTGTGAGATTGAGGAATGTTGTCGCAATTCAGAAGACCTCAGAAGCAAATTCCGTCGAGCTACGCAAACGCTACCCTTCTTATGATGATCAGATTCTGTCCTCATAGCTACATGTAAGTACGACGAAGGTGTTGATGAGCCATACCTTTGGAGTTTCAACCATAAGGAAAACCCAGGTCTGGTCTAGAAAACAGCCCATGTGCTTATTAGTATGTCTGCTAATATGTGCTGACTTCGTCCATCATCTTATCGGCTGAGTGCACCACACAACATGTGAGTTGCAACACGGTGGATTGCGGTCATGTTACAGAACCACTACACATGGCATTTCTGTCTGAATTGTTGCAGGTGCTACAATAGCTCGAATTCAAACTGCGTATTCCCACTGCGTCGTTATAGACCATCTGCAATTGTTGGGCCCTGGTTGTGAAGGCGGCCAAGTAATTTGTCAACAGGTCCGAGCCTTGAATTTTCTCTCAATCGGCCGGAAATTTCAAGGATGAACGGTGCGTTCATCATGAACGTAAGCTATTGTTGCGCTTATTAAATCAGCTTGTTGCCTTGTGTCTTGACATGGCCAAAGAGACCTTCGACAACATTACCCCTAAGGTTGTGTAGAGGTACAGTATGCTACTTCTGTCGACTAGATTTTGATTAAGGTGAGATCTGTTGTCTTCTAAGATTGGACATTGTCCTTAATTATCGGTTGATACCATCTCTCAGAAAGAAGTACTTGCTAGTAGATGTCGATTCGAGTGATTAAACATTCAAAATTACCAACATACTTACTCTATTCATCAACAACCAGTCCCTTCGTCGGTTCAAGATCCACGCAGGGTAGGTGTGGGGCAAGTCCTACATCTTAGAGAAACGGGTCACTTTTGCTTTTGTCCTGTTCATTGTACTAAGGTACCTTAAGTTGAGGCTTCAATTACATCGAGACATGGCCCATCACCATTCATACATTCGTTTAACTTCGCACATGCGAAGTTAGCTGCAGGCAACTCAATCCTTTCTGGACATTGATCAACTCTGTGAATCACCCATCGATGACCAGCCATCGAGTCGAAGATGTTGACAGACTACATGCAATAGTCTTTGGCCAAATGCGACTCCAACGAAAAGCCCGTGTGAGAGTAATAAGAAGCAAGCCTAACTAGCCATGTCAACCAGGGCGTGCCATGTCATGCGTCCTAACTCTAGGATCATCCACACCAAATACTGTGACTGTGTAACTACGAGTGCCCAACTAATATTGGGTGCATTTGAGCTGAGGTATCATGGCCAAGTAGGGTGCCGGACAGGATGTTGTTGCCGAGAGGTGATTCGTCAACATCAACGTCAGTCTCACCTGCATATCGCCTGCTTTATGTGGAAGCAGGCTGTGCAGCTGTGGCTTCACAACTACCAATTTTGATCCATCCTTCCACCCATCATAGTTTGAAGAGTCCTGAAATGGCTTTCTCAGCGTACGAGGAAGTCGGTACGACTTGAGGTGATAAGTAGGTGGCCTGGCCGCCGAGGGCTCGCAGGTTTGTCCCGGCTTGCGACTTTGACACATTTTGCCGAGCAACTCTCAGCCGTATTTTCGCGGAACCTCAAGAGACGATTGTGCCGAAGGGTTCTCGCACACTGAACTTTCCAAATGAAGCTCTCGTATACCAGACACAAGAACAGGAGCACCGCTCTCGCCAACGATGAATCTCCAATCAGTCTTGTTCGGACTCCCTACTGGCGTGCGCCATCCCTGATGGTTGGGTTCTTGCTCCTTGGTTTTATGTTTGCTCTCGGCCATCATCTTTTCAACGACAGCCTGAATGGAAGAGAAATCTCAGGAGACACTCAAATCATCGAAGGGCAGGAGTTCTCAAGGCAACAAATTAGCGTAGCAGTCGGCAATGCGCTTGCCTTTCTTGTCAGAGCTTGCCTGGCCGTTTCCGTGGCAAGTTCTTATACTCAAGTCCTTTTCCGAACCGTTTTCAAATAAGATTTACGTGTCGTTGTCGGATTGGAAGTCCAATTCGACCTCGAGGCTGGGCAGCGCAGGGGTCAAATATGAATAGATTCCGACTTCCCACCTAACCTGCGGTTGGAACCTCCCTTTTACATACCACGTAGAATCAGTTAATACAGAGAATTGACCCTTCGTTACCCCCGAATCCATTTGGTTCGAACCGATTACCTGTGATAGAGGTGATACCAACAGTCGTCGAACTCGACAATCTTTTCGGATCCATGGATAGTATAATTGCAGCCCTCTCAACAACTTACCACTATACATGCAGGTATCCCAAGCTGGTCTTCATGGCTATGCTGGTATTGTAGGTTTTCTCGAATTTATTTGTTGGCTTGCATCTTGCCTCACCAGTTCGATTCTTTTCTCAAGCTCAATTAGATGCAGGTTCATACCCGTAGCGACTATCTTTGCGCCCTCGGCCTTGACGACATCGATTGCAGAGTTACAACCTTCACTCATTGAATCTATGCAAGTCCCTTTGCCCGCATTCGACAGCCTAGCCTACAGTAGCTTCTCATATATGCGGCTGGGATGGCCGGACCTCGACATGCAACACCTTTCATATAGTGGGGCGATGCAGGAAGTGCGGCGTGTCGTTGCAGAAATAGCTGCTGGAGGAAAGATTCTTCCCATCACACCTACAACCGCCAACGCATCTTGGGTATTATCTTTTGAAGGGCCTCAGTTGAGTTGTTAAAACATGAATCGATCAGCTGTGCAAGTACTCAAGCTTCATATGCTCAGTGTTCTTCAATCAGTCGACGTATTCCAATCGGTCAACGTGCAACTTGCCAGCCCTTCGAAACTCAAACGAAGATAATCCCTTTCCAATCGACTGGATGTTTTCGTACATTTCATGGTTTGGAAACCATGGAAGACTACCATTAAGCTCCCCAAGTGGTCACCCAGACTTATGGGCTATTGACGAAGAATATGCCAGGGGCACTTTTTACGATCTCATGATTGGTGTTTTCCCCAACAATTTGCAGCGATCAGTTATCAGTCATACGTCAACGACAGAAACTATCTGCAGTACCAAAGGCGGCTGCCAACAATTCAGCTTTCCACTAAGTGGATTACATCCATAGAGAAATGATTCTTTCATGGATTGGTTCTTTGAAGGGGCCACATTAATCGAGTGCCAGCCCTTCTCGGTGCTTTATACTATGGAAATTAAGTACACAGGGTCAAGCGTTGACGACAGCCAGCATGTCGAGGTCATTAACATAAAGACATTGACCGGGAGTTCACTAACGGGAACCCCCACAAACCTACTGTTAAATATGAGAAACGAAACTATCGACTTAACTATTAACATGGAGAAGTGGACATTGGAAGACTGTTGTCCGGACTGGAATCCGGGAAACGGTCTACGTCTTCATTCTTACCTAGCAGTATTCGATTCTTTCAGAGATCTTCTCAGAGGAGCCCGGAACCCAAGTGCAAGAAGTAACGAGGCATGGTCCCAGGTCGAGGTCGCGAGAGGTCATTCGTCTTAAGTACCGTGCTCGCCGAGACACATGAGCTATACAATTCTTGGAACAAATCATCGTCGGCTCAAGTAATCACAGGCACAACACAAGGCAAACCCTACGATAGATTCATTGAACTCTCTAGGCCCACTGAGAAAATTTCTAGTCGCAAGTCTCTTCTCGAAGTTCTGACGGAGTTGTTTCAGAACGCTACCGTTTCCATAGCCAGTGTGCCTTCTCTTCGGTCAGTACCCTCCTCCCTAATTCGTAGGCGACTTGAAAGAGATGCTGACCGACCTTGCGAAAGATATAATTATTCCAATCCTAGCAGCCCTGCAGACGTACTCGTAACTTCCACCTTGTATAAGAACGTCTATGTCTACACGCCCAAAAAGCTCTGGCTACCATATGGACCTGCCATTGGTGCCATGGCAATTGCAGTAGTGACGGGACTGTGGTCCACCTTCACCCTAGGAGCCTCTCTTACCACCGAGTTCTCGACAATATTGCGGGTGACGAGAAACGCGCAGCTGGAAATAGAAATTATTGAGCCAGCTATGACGGGACAAGATCCGCTGCCGAATGAGCTGAGACGGGCAAAGATGAGGTGGAATCCAGATAGAAAGCCTAGCCACGAGAGTACAAGTGCGTATAGTTTTGTTGAGCGAGGTCCTGAAAATGAAGCTAGAGCTAGCACGGAAGCTGGAGAGACGTCAGCCTTTAGGGATAGCGCAATGTCGCGACTGGATGATGAAGCTATTGAGGATGACTGGTCAAGGCGGACTAGGCGTGAGTTAGACAGTTTAGGCCATGTTCGTTCCGAACATTGCGAAAGAACTGCAAGTTGATCAACTAGAGATTCAATATCCCTAGCGGTAGCCAGATTTTTCACACACATAATCAGTGGCATATATTACTGATGTAGTCATCTACATGACTCAATTCCGTCGGCTGCAGATTATGGAAGCTTTGAGAGTGACATGAAAGTTGCCCGTGTATCCTGATTAACGACCATACTTCAATTGAACATCCATCCAGTCATCTCTCTAAATGTACTCCATGTCAAGATGATAATTTGAAATGGTATCTCAGTCACTGATAACAAACACCGAGTAGAGTGCAATCGGATATCAAATCTGACATAAGTCCGCCTACATTCCATGATTAATTCAAGCCAAATCTGAGGAGGTTCTGTTGATGCGAAGCAAACCCTCTAGTTAAGGGTGAATCCAGGTTTGAATACACTAGTGAAGCCGTTGTATTCGAATAAAGCTTCACATATCCGCATATTGATGATGGTATCTAGTGCTAACACTACATATCTATACTCAACTTGCCTTCGATGCTGTCAGAATATTTAGAACGATCTGTAGCTGCTTCATCGACACAGGCTCTTTGGCTTTGCGTGCCATGAGTATGCCTGACTTGAGGGCATTCTTGATCTCTCTTCCATTGACATCAATTTCTGCCAAAGACTGGAAGTCAGACTCGACAAGACCGTGCTTGATCTTGTTCTCCTTGAGCAGATTCTCCCAAAGGCTCTTGCGGGCCTCGATAGTTAACCCGGGAAGCCGGATGTTGATGTGGATACACGATTTGGTTGCCTCGTCAATGACTGCGGCACGGTTTGTGGTGATGATCAGAGTGCCTGCGTAGTATTCCAGAAGTTGAAGGAAGACTTAAACATAGTCAGAGGTCAAAGCGCGGTGGTTGAGTCATTCCCCTTTGGTGTTGGAGCAACTCACTGGAGACCAATCTATTGCGGTGAAGATCAGACGTCGTCCGCTTCTCGAGAAAGACATCGCCCTCGTCCAGTAAAAGTACGGCATCTCACTTAGACGCAGTGTCTAACACCAGTTTGAGCCTTTCCTCGAGCTCTTCGGCATCAAATCCGAGCTGGCCAGCGCTCACTGCGTATAGAGGATCGCGCATTTTCTCGGCCACTGGAGAATAAGTTAGCGAGATCGCTTGCTGCTAGACAAGATAATAGCTGTTGGAAACTTACCGACTTCAGCTGTCAGAGTCTTGCCAACACCTGTGTCACCACTGAGGAGGAGAACTAACCCCTGGCCTAGACATAGTTAGTGTCCTATATTCTTCACCGAGACTGGATGAAAGCTTGCCGTACCCTTCTGCTCGATGAAATCATCGAAGCCATCTTCAGCAAGCATCTGCTCCTTGACTAGAGATAACAATAGATCTTTGTATCCATTAGGGAGGATGAGGTTCGATGCGCAGGTGTCGTTCCACTCAATCTCGTCGACGTTGTCTACAGTGAATCTGGCTAGGATGTCTCGTTAGCATGGAACTGCTTAATAACCTTGATAAGCGGACACTCATGTAGCCGCTCAGCGGCGAGAGATCAATCCGCGTTGTCATTTTAAGCCCGTCTCCTACATTGGACGGTCCACCCCGATGCGAGCTGAGAGACATATCTCTGGGAAACTCATTACAGAGTAGAAGACCATACGAAGCGCTGTCGTACGTCTGGGGCGGGACATGTGGTGAGCACCCAGTACAGTGCAACGGTTGCCGTGTTGACGTCACGAAGAACTGTTTAGAAGCTTTGCGTTATTTGCGGTATCCCGATCAAGAACGCGTGCTCTGGATTGATGCAATTTGTATCAACCAATCCAGCATCCCGGAGAAAAACGTCCAGTTGGCGTTGATGGGAGATGTGTACAGATTTGCTGAGTGCACAATTGTCTGGATTGGCACGGACGAGTCCCCTGATAAGTTACTGCTGTCCTTGTTTCGACGATGCAGATGGGCAGGACTCTTGCTAAGGGCTTCGCCAAATACGAAGCACTCGATACCGCGACGTGAGTTATTCCTCTTCCGCATAACCTTGCGGAAGCGACCGTGAAGGCCGTATATGCTATGTCTGATCCTAAAGCTTAGGCTTATACGTATGTAGTGCCGAGCAGAAATGTTTTGCAGGCCATCGAGCTTCTGACCAAGGTCCCTTGGTTTACAAGGACATGGACAGAACTGTGCTTATCTAGGCATGTGGTTGTCGCACTAGGAAAGTCTTCTTTTCTTGGGAATCTTTGAATGCTTGTCTCAAGCACTAGACCACTCTCGCGAGTCGCAAACTTGGTCACCGAACAAGCGAGATCGATTTAATGAATCTCTTAGACAGCTTTGGGATGAAAGGAAATTGCGGCCCAGCCTTTTTCAAAGACAAACACGAAGACTCAGATACCCAAGAGCTGCTCTCGGCATATCTTGCAACCCGGTTGATAGAAACGGTCAGAAGGAGAACCGCATTGGACAAACGTGACCAGAGCTTTTCACTCCATAACCTTCTCGGAAGGCTCGGTATCAGCCTGCCGAATCCGGATTACACGAAACCCATCACCAGAGTATATGAGGACCTCGCATTGGCCCTCTGCCTTTATTCGGGTTCAATTTGGGTTTTGCATTTGGGGTCTAACAAAGACAAGGCGGACGGATTGCCGTCGTGGGTTCCAGACTTCAGCCAAGTGGGACTTGCTTCCGAATCCTTCACAGATTGTTTCTGAGGAAGTATCGGTAATTAGCCTCTTACAAACTGGACGCATTACCGGACAATTATTAATCAGGGCTCGGCGGCTGCCGCCAGTAACGAGGACAAGCGGATCCCGGGTACCAAGCGCAAGGTACTTTTCAACGACAATAAATTAAGGCGAAGGATATAAAGAGTTCAGTCCTACCTGCAGGAGCAAAATGGTAGCTGAGAGCCTAGAATTCTTCCCCTGTCGGAGACATAGTGCTGAAGCTCTACTTGCTCTCATTGTGGGTTTAGCAACCAAGAAGACAAACAACGATGATTCCAAGACCAAGGTTGATGTCATAAAGCGTTGGTGTGCAAACCTTTACAAGGACTCATGATGGGTTTCACTCCCGAAGGACAACGGTCGACAAAAAAACTCGTCAAATCCGTTTCTCAACGTGAACGAGGCGCTAGCGCAGGCTGCGAGAGACCCAATGCACAGTCCATTGGCTGGTCAATGATGAACGAGAATATGACAGACATTGACACAACGCCTAGTGTCTTGTTGGCTTGTCAGGGCCTGAGCCTTTGCCTGGTTGGCCAAGGCATGCTCGCAGTATACGACGGCCAAGTCCAACCCGGTGACGTGCCGGTGGTCGGGGCCGGGCTAATGGCAGAGCTGATCCTCCGACCACGAGGCGAGGAGTTCGAGGTGGTCGGAACTGCTCGTATCCTGAACTTCGAGGATGACGAAATCCCAAAGCCGTTTTCTGGCTTGGACGATGACAGGTTGGAGACTTTGACTTTGGTCTAAGGGACCGCTGTCAACTAAGCCCTGCTTTCCCCCCTCCCCCACCATGGGTTGATCATTTCACGGATCGGAATTAGACCATATAAATGCCCTGTTTAAGGAAACAAAGCCTGTGCGAGTTGTGAAACGAAAACGAGAAAGAGTTGAGACGGTCTGGGTAGAGTCAAGGTTGTATCAATGTTGAATCGGGAAACTCATTCGATGACATGACATGGGGGAGTCCGAGCTGGTCATGCCTGACTCGACGACATCCCCTCACGTCACAGTGGTGGGTTTTAATTGTTCTATATCTTGATATTCCGCACGATATTCCACACGAATAAGACTGCATTAACGTATGAATATTTGATCGAACTTCAGGTCGCCAAGGGCTGCAGCCAAGCAGTGGTTGTTCCAGTATTGAGTTGGCAGCATGGACGTGATTCCGTCCTGAAAACCGAGCCGGTGGGAGTAGGAAGATAACATATCTAGCATGTCGTACTCGAGTGGTCTGAATCGTCTGGACTTTCGGTACCTGAAACTAGAACTCGAACTAAGTTGCTTCTTTAGGGAACCGATATGAAATGTATGTGGCTCGCATTACCAAATCGCGCAGCTCGCCGGTCATCACATCGCCGTACCCTTGGCTTCATCTTGCACAACCTCCTACAACCTTGGCCCTGTTGATAGGAGACAGCCTGCAGGAAGCAACGCTCCGCTCACATCGCGGATGGCGCTACTCCCACACCAAGAGTCAAGACCGTCTCAACTTTGCCTCATGAGAGAGCCGGCAGTCCCAAATTTCAGGCTAGGCTCGTTGGTGACATCGGGACCTGCGGCAGCCAAGTCGCCTTGGGATGGGCCTGGCCCTGTCATCACCTCCTCCCTCTCATTCGCGTTATATGGACGTCGTAGTCGTGTGCAAACCTCGTTCACAGGTTCCTTGCCCACCTACTATCCGTCACCTCATAATCCAAACCCACCGAGCTGGAACAATCTGAAGTTCCTCCTCGTTTGTCTCCTCCCTCCCTCCCCACCACACTCTCTTTAATCTTAAAGGAAGCAGAACTTCAATCCTTTTCGTCCAAGGAGACGGGCTTCCGGCAGGCTCACGATGTTACTACGTTCTCTGTTGTCTTTTACCTTTGCTGCGGTCACAGTCCTCGCCGCTCCTGTCTCTATACAACATGCCAAGTATAAACGCGACCTGGCTACGATTCAAGCTGCCCTCAACACCATCAACTCTGCGCTTCAGGGTCTCGACAATTCTGTGAAAGCCACCAACACGGTCACCCTCGGAGGCGGTATCCAGCTCTTGAACGCCGTCGGCAACGTGAAGAGTTCCATCGAAGATGCCACGACCCAGGTCCAGGGCTCCGAAATCCTCAACAAAAAGGATGCGCTTAACCTCAAGGCCGCGACAGATGCTCTCACGAACAACGTCAAGGTCACCATCAATGACGTCGTAGCTAAGAAGTCTCTGGTTGATTCCTTGGGCGCAACACCGCTGGTGGCTGTTGCTCTCCAGGATCAAAAGTCCGCAAGTGTCGCCCTCGCCCAGGCTCTCGTCAGCAAAGTTCCTCCCGAACTCACCGGTGACGCTCAAAAGAGCGCGACGGCTCTCAGCACCGTTCTGGATCAAGGCATCGGCGTCTTTGGCGGCACCTCCGTCCCTCCTCTCCCTGCCGCGCCCCCACCAGGTCCACCGGCCGCCCCTCCCGGTGCCATGACGGTTTGCCAAGCTGTGATGCCGGACGGGACTGCTGTTGGGTTAGCGACTGCTTTTGACAATCCCCCGCCTCCTCCCCCTGCTGCTGCCCCGGAGGCTCCAGCAGAAGCTCCGGCGGCGGGAGGAGGTGGAGAAGGAGGAGGACTTTTGGGCGGATTAATGGGATTGCTCGGCCTTAGGAAGCATTAAAGCAAGGATAAAATACGTGTATGATCAAGCACGAGTTTGGGCATGGGCGCGGGGATGTATTGCGGCAGGGTCCGTCACGAACATGCTAAGCGGCCGTCACACATAAAATTGGAGAATCTCTCTCGGAACTAATATACTTTGAGCTTCAGAGGGACAAAAGATCGCTTGAACCAGTGTACTTTCAAGTAATCGCTCTCCCTTTTTGTGCAGTACTCGCGCATGTGGCACTAGCCACTGACTCTCAGTATATCTACCTCATGTACACCTAAGGTAGTAGTAAAAAGGTGGCAAGATCAATGGTAGAGACGCCTGAAACATGTCATAGGGTGATAGGATGAGTATTCCTCAATCCTTCCGTCGATCCGATAGAAGTTCATAACGATTTGGCTTGTGAGTAAGGGATAAAGATTTATACACTAACGTGGATTACTATATACAATAATTGGCAAATATGCACTGGAATTTCATCATACTGCTGTCATTCCAGCAACCAAGCTGATCCCGATAATATCCTTCCCGGTATCCTACCACATGTACTGTCTAGATTCATACTCATAAGCCCCCTATTTCAAGGGGTTCCCCTCCCGCTCCTGCGCTGTAAACTTTTGTACTGATGACCGTCGAGCAAGGGGGCGTCCCTCGTAAGGGCCGAGACCTTCCCGATCAAGACTCAGTGGGATCTCTCCAGACGTCGCCTGGCTTTCTGGTCGCAACGGTGTCCTCGCGTCTTCAGGGTCTGTGTATCTGCTAAATCGTGATTGAATGAAGAGCGGCTGTGCTACACCGTAGTGGCTGACCGGTGGTGTTTGGAAAGGATTGTCTCTGAACTCAGGCTGACCGACTTCGACCTCGTTCAGGTACGGCGCAGCAGATCTGCGCACTGACATCATCCGAGAGATGCCACCGCCAGCGGACCTCATGGAGCCACGCATGGACCTGACAGACCCACGGATTGATCTGACACGGCTGTATGCTTCTGGTCTGGGCGGTAGTACGACAGGCTTTTCGTCGTTCATACGTCTTGTGCTGAAGGCAACAATGGTGCGGCCAGAGCCGTCTCTACCCAGGCCGGATGAGTCGACGACTTCATACGGGTGGCCCAATCCAGCAAGCTCGTCTTCGATCTCTTCTCTGGTGAGGAGGGCAGCCTCGTAGTCCTCTTCGCCAGGCTTCGGTTTTCTGGAGTAGTCTCCAGGGCCCTTTGATCCGTTGGGGACGTGGAACAAAAGATCAATACGGGCAACGGCGTAGAACACCACGACGAAAATCTCCAACATGAAACCGGTAGTGTAAAAGACCTCTCTGCTGAAGAGTTTGTTGGGTGTGTTGGGTGGCTCAGCCATCAGAGTTGCCGCGAGGCGCACCGCATGACCACCAATCAACAAAGTGGCGCCAATGAACAAGACCGCGATCTTCTGATGAGTGTCACCTTGCCCGAATCTCTCAGGCCTAGGGCCAGGGATCACTGCTGCGATGATGACGATGATGACTGGCAAGACTGCGAGGAGCATAATCCAAGAGACACCTGCCTTGAGAACGCTGAGCGCCGTGTCAACGCGGTCTTGGTCCTCAATCTTGAAGAATGAGACACCAATCGATGTACTATTTGAGACGACCACAGCCGGCACCGAGAAGAGGAAGAATAGGATGAAAACCCGGAAGACGGGATGCCACCCAAAGTGAGGATGGATCGACCGAACAATTCTTTGAGCAAAGAAAATGTTGACCACCATTACCACAACAGCTCTGAAATTTAGTTAGTGAAAGGTCCTAGTTGCGGGAATTGGCTTGAAACGTACCCTCCGAATTGAACGATGAGTGCAACCAGAATTACTACTCGGCCCTTCTCGAATGCCCACACGATTCTCATGATACAGGTAACGGTTCTGACCATACAAAAGTCGAACATGAGATCCGAAAGTAGGAACTTGTGACCACGCTTGGCATTGGCTCGGTAGATCCTGATGTGCGTGTACGCACCAGCCGCGAAGAGCAGCAGGAAGAGGAATGTGACCGGTACATCAATGTTAGTGGTCGGGTCGCCCCCAATAAAGGCACCTTGGGCAGGATCAACCAGTCGCTCGGTTGGAGGCTGGGGGGCTGCTCCTTGTGGTGGAGGCTGCTGTACTGCAGCGCCAGTCGTGCTAGCCGGCAAAGCAATCGGCATCGATGTTGCTGTCCTTGGCTGGCTTGTCGTTGTCGTTGTCGGTGCTGGGGGCGGAGAAAATACCGGTGGAGCTGCCGTAGTAGATGGAGCTTGCGGCGTTGTTGATGTCGTTGGAGGAGGAGGCGGCGGAGGAGGCGGCGCCACGGAAGTAGATGTTCTCACGGTGGTTGGCGGTGGAGGTGGAGGCGGCGGCGGCGGCGGGGGTGGAGGAGGTGGAGTTGTTGCAGCGGCCGCCGTTGTTGATGTTGGTGTCGTCGATGTTGGGTCAGCTTGTTGTTGTCCGGTTGGCAGCTCCGCGATGAAAGAAGTTGCATCAGCAAGTTGCCTCTCTTCCAGTTGAACTGGTTGCAGAGACCCCAGTTGAAGGCCTGCTGCTGCTGCAGCTGCCGCTATCGTAGTGACTTTGAGGAGCCACATGTTGGTGCGTGAGATGAATGAGGGCCTCGTATGCCACTCAAAGGTTCTCTCAGATGCGATGATAATTAGTTGAAAGCCATGCCAGCATGTGGTATCGTGGGAGAGTAGGTCAGATGCCTTTGATGGCCGATCTCGAAGAAGAATCAAGAAGCAAAAGAACGCTAGCACATGAAAAGAAAAAGACAGACTTGTCACCTTGAACCACCTCGAGATATGAGGTTGACCACCGCCTGTTGAAGAGGAGGGACGGAGGGTTAAACAGAGCAAGGATTTCGTGCAACCCAGGCCCCGGTTGGAAAAGTCGGCTAGGAACACTGACGACTTGATTACCCTGAAAGGTGGTGTACGGTCCTTCCAAGGAGGCTTACTGTCTGGTCATCCCGGAAACAGAACATAGCCGTGTCAAGATCCTCTTCGTGGCGTGCGTCACTCGGATCTGTGTGTAAGTTGATAGAGTTAGAGGAGGGGTTTCAGCGACAGGGTCTGCCCGCCACACACACGCGCGGAAACATGCACCATCCCTTTTTTCTACTACACCCGCTATGATTTTCCTATAGTCCGATCTTGAACTTTGGGCCTTGATTGAAAAGACGACGAGCATACCCCCCCAATTGAGCCACTTCCCATGGGATGCGACCTATCACGCCCCAGACGGTCAAAGGGTTTTGACGTTCTGAGGCAGCTCCGTGACAGCCTGTGAAAGATGAGATGACCGTACGACATACCCGGTCTCCTTGCGCTATCACCTTTAATCGGAATGGAGTTATTATGGCACGCAATGAAACATCCAGAGCGTAGAAAAGCGACTGGGAGGAAGGCCGGTAGGAAGTCGGTAAGCAGCCGGCACATAGTATTAGTGAGGCGTACATGGACCATAACGCCGATTCAACGACGCTCTGCATCCCATGTACCGGCCGCAACACACCACAACTGAGTCGCGGGTCGAAGTCATCGTCCGAAAAAAGTAAGCTGGTAGTAGGATCGCAAGGCTCGGATTGTGTATGCCTGTAGCCGGTCAGCCGGTCTACTGCCAATCACAACGGATACGGATACGGGGTTCGTCTCTTGGGTTCCGGGATTGCATAGGGAAAGCCTGCCGACCACCCTTAACGTAAACCATCTCGTAGTTTTCAAGCTTGCATAGTCACTCTATGCAACCCTCTTTCACGGCAGAGGGTCGGCGGAGGGTCCCGGAAGAAGGAGTGGCCAGGGAGCTCTAGTCAACAGAACACAACTTGAAGCCATTGATCGTCGCTACTCTCTCACTTCAGAACATTTGTTGATGCTTATCTAGGTTCAGATGGCAAAACACGGCATGTGAGTATGGAGGCTACATTGCCATTCCTAAGCATTCCGTGATGCGCATCAAGCCCTCAGTCCTTAACATTGCATGGCATTAAACCCGATATGTCCAGATAGATGTGGTGCTAGTATCGAGATCGGGCCCTGACGTCGCTGCCATCATTGGGGGTGGAGTTGGGCCCTGTGGCCCTACAGGAAGGCCGATGTCAACTAGTCGTCTAATATCGCCATGGCAAGGACTGTCCCTAGTTCAAAAGCCCACATATTTGAGATCATGACTCTCTCCTCGATCGATGTTTGTCTGAAGAGGCTCAAATGGGTAGTGGAGGGTGACATGTCGGCATTGAAGGCACGCAATAATTAAGCGGCATGCTCTCCTATTGGTTGGATGGCTTTGTCTTTGACATCCCGCATGCGATTCTACATTAAGAACAGCATATGCCTGGCTCCCCCCTAACCATATTGTGTTTCTATTTATACAAACATATACTCCATTAGTGCTGACGGGAGCCATTTTAAGCTTGATGATGCTCTTGTCTCAACAGGTGTTTGCTGCGGTACATGCCATCTCATTCAGCCGCGATCCTTCAGAATGATTTATAGAGTTGGGATTTCCGAATTGCTGACGGGGCTGGGATTTCGGTCGCCGACAGAATCTCACAGCTGAAGGAGCCATCACAGGTGAGCACTCGCAACCACCTGCAAAGCGGCATCGTCCACTATCATGTCGCACCAGATGTTTGATGAATGTTGGCTCTCAATTAGGCAGCGCAGTTTGAAGTTCATCTTCGATTGCCTCTTTTTCTACAGTAGTGGCGTTATGGCAATGCTTCGCTCGTCATCAGTGGGATGCATTAAATGTGCCGTCTCTAGAAACATTTGATCCGATGACAGTGAAGCTTTTGTGTGTGGACATGACGGTCGATCAACCTCATCCTCTTGAGTGCAGCTTTCAATGCCCAAGTAGATAGTGGCAAATATTTCGCCCCTCAGTCAATTGATGGCTCTGTTCTATCTCACAGTTAAGATTAGGTACAGTGATCAAACTGGGTATAAGATCCGAGTTGACACTCACACTGATAGAAGTCTAATCATTGACAATTGGCACGGTCTCGGGTTGCGGACATTGCTAAATCGCAATAGCCTGTCTGCACTGACACCCGGTAGGTTTGCTGGACGTCGGCTGTTCTTTGACAAGAGTGCGCCAAACCTAGACCTGAATGAACGTTACTGGGACGATTCTTTGCAGCACCTTCCATTTCCCAATAAATTGAATCGATTGAGTGTCGCTCTCCTCGACAAATCATGCTGGCGCAGTAGACCCCATCGAGCCTTGATATGAAACTGTGAATGGTGAGGTGAGCCGATTGGCTAACACGCGAAGTTGCCTTTCAACAGAGGTTAGTCCGTTTCACCAAACAAAAGGCGTCTTGGGAATCCAAGATTAGTTAGTCTTCTTTAGAGAAGAAAACTAGTTTGCTTAACCTCCAATTTTCAATCCATCATGATGAGAACGCCACCGGGACTTACTGTAGGTCTTCTGATCTGTTATCCCGTCCGTGCCGTCTTCGGGAGGCCGAGGCATTGCGGTGTCCGACAGCAAACGTTCAAATCTTCTACTACAATTTACTCAACAAACGGATTCGCCTCCAACCGCCCTCCAAAACCTACCCACAGACATTCGCATAATCTTACCTGGCATCAGGTCAGGAGAGCTGAGCCATCAAGACCAAGGTGCAAGAAATTGACTTTCCGCGTCTTCATTTCCCAAAAGTCCCAAAAGGTCTAGAACTTTGGCCATTCTCGGCCCTGCTTCTTGCTTTGCGCTCGCTTGTCATCATCTCATATTTCCTTGCTTGACCATGAATGTTGGTCATGTCGGGACACTCGGTCTAACTTCACCATAAAGAGCCGCGATCGCGAACAAAATGACGGAGGCAAGAACCAGCATGAAGGAAAGGGCATCATGTTGCACATCGTGTCAAAGAAGAGATGATTTTGAGTGGCTCAAGTTACTGCCAGAAGAGCGGGTGTATGCATCCATGGACTAATCGTGAAGCTGAACTGTAGACATCGCCAGTAGCTAATTACCTTAGCCCAGGCTGAAGGCAGACTAGGTAGCCAAGGATTCTCGAGCCTACCTATCGTACGCAAAAGTAAAAGTGCCCGCCCTTGAAAGGGTGTTTGAGCCACCCTGTATTCTTCGGAAGCCTGATGAAGTACCCCTTTCTACCTATCGTGCGCAGCCCTAACACTCGTAGATATTACCAATCCGGACTGTCGGACTGTCCTGTAGCTTTTAGGCATTTTCCCCAGGCTGCGAGCCTTTCTGAAGATCATCCATACATGTAGGGCTGGAAATGCATCGGATACTCCATTTACACATAATCTCACGTCAGATGGGGCTTGCAAGAACACATCACCCAAAGGAATACGATTGCCGAGCAATAGAGTATTAGTGCTTCCTTTCTGGTGCTTACTCACACGGTCGACACAAGGATGGCTACAAAAGTTGTCCCCGCATCTGAGCTTCAGGATGAGTAAGGAGGTTTCTGGAAGCTGGATAAGCTTGCCTCTGCGACCAGTGCCTTGAGCTAGAACCTTTACAAAGGAACTCACTCTAGTTCCTTCCCAGGTGGTAATCTAGAGTAAACTCAAAATCATCTCGTTAATCTCACAGCAATGCTTTCTATTGGCTTCAGTTGTAAATCGGTTTCCCTAATTGCTACACCAGCAGTTGTAACTAAATCAGAGGGGACTCCCTTCTCAAGATTTTGATGTAAAGTCGCCTACATCACGGTGTTTAGACTTCTCCCGGGACCTCGGGATCATTCACTTGTTGGGAGACGGGGCCTCGGAGTGAGACAAGTACACTCCGTGTCCCCGAAAGCGAGCCATTCTCCAACGTGGGCGAAGAATATCAGTGAAAATGTCTTGGTATCGAACACGAATGACAAGCCACCCGAGGCTATCTTTGACTCCCTCGCGCTTTAGCTCGGTTTACTAAGTCCGCTGGCGTGGTACTACCGGTTAGGCAGTGGCACCAGCCCACCCGCAAGGGTTCCAACAAGCCTCCGAGAGCTACTGCGGGGTAGCAATAGACTGCCATTCGCGTCAATATTGCGGAGGAACTCAAAGCCCCATTATGCCGATGTTCCTTTTCACAGCGTCTTGTTGTTAAGGAATACTGCGGTAGATGAGACCACATATCTACAGGTAAGTTGATCTAGACACAATCGGACTTAGCGCTCGGCTATAGCACGCCGGTGTTCATTAATCTGAAGAAGCGAACCAAGATCTACGAAGGATTCAACGCGGAGTCGCGGACCTCGGCAAAGTTTGGACCCGACATTTCAGACAGATTTAAGATCACATCAAATGGACCTCAAGATCAAGAATCTGAAGGCTCAAGATACCAGCGTTCGTTATCATCAAGATTAAACCACGAAGTTCAAAGCAGCGACCAAGTTCAAAACACATCAATCAACATGTCGTCCGAAAACTTATTCCCCCGGCCGCCATACGACGCCCAACTGATCCCGGCCCTGGACCGCATGACAGCTTACCCGCGATCAAAGGATGGCATAGTCCATGGACGACAACTACGAGCCACCGCAATGGCACCAATGCAAGCAGCAGTACGAAACGATGAAGGACTACTAGTAGAGGACCGCAAAATCGCCGGACCGGACGGGGAGATTCCCATCGTCATCTTACAGCCCCGGAACCCAAAGACGACGAGCGGCAAACGTCCAGGTATCGTGTTCTACCACGGCGGTGGCATGGTACTCGGCGACGCCTTCCTTGGGATCCAGCCGTTCGCGCGCATGGCAAAGGACTTTGATGCCGTCGTCGTGAGCGTGGAGTACCGCCTGGCACCAGAGCATCCGGCGCCCGCGCCGCAGGACGACTGTTACGCGGGTCTTCTCTGGACAAGTGCGCATGCGCAGGAACTGGGCATCGACCCCGCCCGCCTCATGATCGCGGGCGTCTCGGCCGGCGGCGGTCTCGCGGCTGGAGCGGCACTGAGGGCGAGGGACACGGGAGGGCCGAAGCTCTGCGCGCAGCTGCTCGTATATCCCATGCTCGACGACAGGGACACGGGCATCTCCAAGAAGCAGTTCAGGAACGATACCTGCTTTGACGCGCTGGATAACAAGGCTGCATGGGGTTGCGTCTTGGGAGTCAAGGCGGGCGTGGAGGACGCGGACGTGAGTCCCTATGTTGCGCCGGGCAGAGCAAAGGACCTGTCCGGACTGCCGCCGGCGTACATCGACGTCGGGACTGCGGAGCCGTTCAGGGATGAAAACGTGGCGTATGCTACGAAGCTATGGGATAGCGGCGTGCAGGCGGATCTGCATGTCTGGAGTGGTGGATTCCACGGGTTCGACTTACTGGGCCTCGCTGTAGGGTCAGATGTTGCCAAGGCTGCTCTCGAGACGAGAATGGGATGGGTCAGGAGGCTGTTTGGTACGCAGTAGATGTTTGATACTAGCTCACGATCAGATAAACTACCAAGTAAGCATACGGAGGGAATTGCATGAGACCGGTCACCGGTATGCTGGTTGTTAAACCATCAGTCGCCAAGCCTCTTGAAAACGTGTCGTCCCAAACTTGAGCCGCCTCCTGACTGCAAACAGTCAGGGGAAACTCTTTATTCCATCCGGACTACCGGTTGACTTCCAGGAGACCGAGGAAGAAGCTCATTTGTGAATGCTTGCTTCGCTAGTGAAACGGAAAACAAGAGCTCGTTATCAAGAACGCTAAAAGATCTCGCAGAAACGCAGCCAGAAATTCACAATGAACTTGACTCAGCCACCTATTTGATGGTCGCTGAAACAGTCTGACCTTTAATTCGGATACGGAAACTGCGCTGCAAGCGGTCAGATATCTCACTTGTCCTTCAGGCGTCTAGCGCCTCGCCAAGGCGCTGCACGTCAACGTCAGATGAACGGACCGAGAGAAACGACATCTGCAGCGTCCCAAATGAAACAAAACACACGAGCGCGCAGCCGCCGCCGTCCACGTCAAACTCACCTTAGTCACCGACGGCGCGCGGCTGGCTGGCGAACAGATCCTCTCGGGAGCCCTCCCCCTTCTGCCTCTCAACCATACCAGTGCGAACGTAAAACTGACTGTATCGTCTAAGCGCCAAACAAAGACAGCTGTGTCAAAGTGTCCAGTCGACAGCTTTCCGTGCCGTCAAACGCCAAACTCGGATGACGGAACCGAGTTGACAAGAATAAATATTCAGACAGTCAGGCAGAAAATTCTCCACAGGGAGGGGACGGGAAGGGGAAAAAGGTGAGGCAGGAGAAGATACAGGAAATTCTTGGTGTCCAACATCTCCATTGCATCTAGGAAGATGCCGGGGAGCCCGTCAAGGAGGTGTGTGCCTCCGTTTCAGGGGTTTGACTTGGTTCTCCATGCTTGCGTGGCTGCCGTCAATGCGGGGACAGAGTTAACAACGGGGTGAAGAGATGAGAAGAAAGTTCAGAAACACAACGTACAGTCTGCAAGGGGAAGAGAAACGAGGGACACTACACTGAGAGGGCGGAAAATGAAACCCATGACTAGGAAGACACTTCGAGACGCGTTCCGCGCCTTGGCCATCGGGGGCCACGGGCTCCAGTCATTAGTCCAGACGGCACAGCCCGCCGTGCGGTCTGCGTCGATCATGGCGATCGATCCATGTTCCCTCGTTTGTGCCTGGCTAGGTAAGATGGATGTTTGAGACGTACATATTCCGTGAGGGCGCCCGAACCCCGTATCAACTTGGTGGAGAAACGGGTCAAGATTCAACCGCGAAGACCGTTACCATGGTATAACTGAATCAACGTGCCGTGAGAATAGGTTTATTGCGAGCTGGCGGCAAAATTCTGTATCAAACTAGCCAAGTCTGTTCAGTGGATCAATATGACCAGACATCTGGAAGATGTCAAACCGAAGGCCCGAGGTTGATAAAACACCCAGAACAACAAGATCAAGTGAGGTGACTGAATCTCCATGGTGCCTTGGCATCAAAATGCCAACGGGATCAACTCCAATGTCGTTGCTGACACGGCAGCACCTGGTATCCGGCGTCGGTCCAAACCATTCGAGTCGGAGAAGCATTGGAAGAACTCGATGCCATCCGTCCACGTCTGGCAGGTATACGACATAACATCAGACGTTCCTTGGCGGTATAACCTAAGCTCGTACCCCTTCCTCTTTCACAATTGCGAGCTCTTCGTTGCGATAACGAACTGAACCTTCACCTGTGTATAGGAACTCTGATGGTTTCCAAGTGAATGGGAAAAGATCTTCAAAAGATGAACGGGGTTTAGAATCTCCCGTATAGACGTGATTGGCTGGAAAGGGCCGATCAAGGTGATACCCGGCGGCCGACTGAGGTGACACGGGGAGTCGGGCTCTTCACCGACGACATACCGGAACAAGACGTAAAGGTCTCAAGAGGTGGGGGTTCCATTGTCTGGATATCTGAGGCGTCAAACGTAGAAATCAGAGTGCTCTCATTTGCCCACCTCCCAATTGACGGACTGCAAACCGGACCATGGCCCTGGGCCGGGATCCGAGAGGAGGGCACCGGAGCAAGTCATAGTCGCAGTAACCAAACCCTCAACGAGCGACTCGACTCCGCGCCTTACGTCACATGGTGGACAGATTCGCTTTCTCGGGGGCTAATTAGGAACCGGTAGTCATGGTATCGTCGTCCAAAAAAACACGATAATTTGTGTTCATGATGGCCTCTTGGGACGTTCGTCCCAGTGCCACAGTACTAGACACATTTTCTTGCTATCAGATCCTCTAGTCAAGCAAGATAAACCATTTGAGGGAGTTCCGGCACTATTGACTTTTCAAGTCGTCAACTACACTGTTTTATCAGATTCCATGGTTAATCCCACCGGCTCGGCGCCGACTGCAGCGAGCGACGACCTACATGAGAATAATTACAAGGGAGGGAGAATGCTTCGCCGGCAGTGAGCCGGACTAGTCTCTCTGCTACCCCAACATATGGATTGAGTCTTGAACTTTTGGGTGCCGTTAGCGCGATAGATTGCCGGTTTGACAATCAGGCCTGCGTTCCAAAGGTCTGGATGCGGACAGGGGGTAACCACAATCTGGGTTTCTCGACAGTTGATGATTACTGATTACAGAATTCCTCCCTCAACGATACCACTCGGTGACTCGTTCCAGTCGTGCCAGTATCAAGAAAGCCAGTCATGCCAGTGTAAGCGGCGGCGGGCGTGACCTCCGATGCGGACCACATCGCGCTTCCAAGTCTAGATCAACCATTCCATCGGGGAGGACGCTCCCCTCGAGTTCACCACAAAGATGAGGGCAATCACTCGCTCGTCAAGCAGTAGTAGCAAGAAATACTAGTCCAATTGGCGTAACTTGGAAGCCAGCTTTATCTAGTCTACAGAATGAAAACCAAAAATAGTTCACGCTTGTTGAGCCCGCCGTGCCTGTCTTTCCCTCCTGATTGGCGAGGAGGCTACCATCTACGCGAACATGGCCGCATCCGGCGATCCTCACGCTACCACCGCGTCCACCCTCTCCGAGCTAGATGCGGCTAGGCAATGGCTTTGTATATCGTGCGCTCTTTGTCGTCTTCTCTCCCAAAACTTACAAGCATCAGCAAGCCCCCTCCGAGTCGGCGAACCCAATCGGCCGAGGCGCGCCAGGGAACTTAGACTACAAGTCTAGCTCTAGAGTGCTCGCGACAACTTCGCTCTTCAAACTCGAGTGAATGAAATTGTCCGGCCCCTTCTCGAAAGGCCAGCCACGCGGGGGGGCTTGTGAATTCTCAAACCGCGCCATTGTAGCCCTCGAACTGTCAGATATCAGCCCATCGGCTTTGTTGAAGCCACTTGGAGCCAGTTTCGAGCGGGCGGGCGCTGGAATACCTTCAAAGTCCGCGTCACGGTTTCCCGTCGGACTTTGTCTAGAACTGAAGAGTCGTTGGGAAGCCCATATCGTTGCGGCGTATCCCATTATCCATATCACCCTTCCCGTTGTGAAGTACATCCATCTTTTCGCCATCATGCATATCCTTGGCATGACAACTTTCTGATTCACTTTTACGGCATCGAAATTACTGTGGAGGACAATGCAATAGAAATTGAAGGAGCATCGCCAAACATTTTTCTTTTTCCCCGAGGGATCGTCGGCGCAATACAATCTCTTTCTTGTGGCGAAGCCTGCCAGGGCAACAGTCGAAGGCTGCAAGGCAGTCAAACATAGCGATGGTCAACGGCAGCGACAGCTTCGCCGCCAGCCTCGAGCGTCAGAGTTGGATACATTACTCAATAGGGATGGCCTTCATCTTTCTCAGAATGTTCGTTCATTAGGTCCCAGTCAGCGATCGGAAATGACTTAGGCTAACATACCTCTGTGGTAGGTATGGAAGAGCAAAGAGGTTAGGAGGTGTCTCCAACTATGAAGCCGATGACTATCTCCAGATTTTGGCCGCGGTATGTTCTAAAAGCAGATGATTATCAATGGCAACAACCACGGAATGCTGACAGCGATCTCGTGCCAGATCCTCTTCACCGTCCTCGTAGCCCTCCTCAACATCGTTACCGACGGCGGCGGCTCGAATCTCTATCCCCCCGAATTAGAAGGCACCTTCACCGAAGCCGAGATCGAAGACCGTATCCACGGCTCAAAGATTGTCCTCGTCTCGGAGCAGGCCATGCTGAACCTCATCTACGTCCTCAAGGCCTGCGTGCTGATCCTCTACACCCGCCTCACCCTCAACCTCGCCGCCCAGCGCCTAGTCCGCTGGCTGGCAATGTACGTCGCCATCGGCTGGACAGCGACCCAGATCACAATGTTCTCCGCCTGCCGTCCCTTCAGCGGCTACTGGGCCATGCCGCCCCCCGACCCGCAGTGCACAACGTACGAGAACTACGCCATCCTGCAGGGCTGGTTCAACATCTCCTCCGACACGCTGATGCTGATGATCCCCCTCCCGCTCGTCTTCCGTATGAAAGTGCCCTGGAAGCAAAAGCTTGTCCTCCTATTCGTCTTCAGCCTCGGTATCTGTGCCATCGTCGCGGCACTGTTGACGAAAGTATTCAACCTCACCGACCAGTACAGCCCTACATACATGTTGTGGTACATCCGCGAGGCCAGTGTCGCCGTCTACGTCTCGAACCTACCGCTCGTGTGGCCTCTTCTGAGGGAGTGGTTCCCCTGGCTGCGGAACCTCAAGACGGCGGGCGTGCTTCCGACGCCGTCTAATCAGGCAACGGGGCACCGGACGAAGCAGGACGCGAACCTGTCGTCGGGCGTCACCGTCCACAGCACACATCGGGGGCCCGCGCCTGCGGGGGTGCCGAACTCGAGGAGAAATACCTTTGAGGAGTTTGGGACCTGGCTGAGTGCCAGCGACCTCGAGCTGCAGAAGCCGGCGCGCGTGTTGAGATCGACCGCGAGCAGGCGACACATTTTGGAGACTGAAGATTACGACGCCGAGAGCTCGGCGCTTGGGGAGGAGAAGAGTGGGAAGAGAGTGTCGATAGTCGCGGAGTATAGTGTAGGGGACGGGGAGAGCAGCATGGGATCAAGTCCTGCACCACAGCTATCGCCTTTGGACGTTGACCATGGCCTGCTTGACTGGGAGTATAAACGTCGAAGTCGCTTTAGGTCAGGGGCGACGGGCTCTACCGTCGGGCAGGGCCTGCTTGCCTGGGACGAGCGAGACAGGAGTCAGGGCAACACGAGTCGAGTAAGTCTAAGCTCACGATAAGTGGTTCCTTGAATGGATGGGCGATGGGTTCGGACTGGCTTACCGGCGTCTTATGTCGGGTTAATCGTTTGGGATACCCTGGGATTGTTTTGACGGCGTTACACTGTAGATACCGACACGCTAGCAGGGCCGGCACTCATTATGGCTGGGCATCTGTGCTCAATGATACTGATTATTCGCGATGACATACCATGGTCCAGATCGTTGTGAAGTTTCTGAGCGTCACAGTTGGATATCAATGGATAGAGGGATGTCCGCCGATTCGTTGCGCCGAGCCAGGGAGTCATGACGCTTGCAAGAGGTATTCGTATTCGCGTGCCTCATTGGCAGTGGTATCTATAACAGGCATAAAGAAGAAAATAACAGGGGTATCGAAGCAATAACAAACACCGCGCAACATCTTTCCGTCTTCGGCTCGTAGTCGTACTATTCGCATGTCTCGTCAAGTTCCCGGCCGGCGGGATGTTCCCTACGCAGTACTCCCCATCCAGCTCGTGGGTCAACCGTCCGCCTAGGGGTTGCTCAGTCCAACCAGCTCCATGTGCCCGTAACTCTGCCCTCATCCTTATTGGCCAATTTGTTGAACACCGCGGGACTCAAATCGAGATCGGTCGGCGCGCATCCGGTGCATCGGTCCACAACGGTGACATCCACCGAACCCTCGCCGTCGCGCCGGACCCGTATCTTCTTGCCGCATAGCGGGTTATTGTTCGGATTGCCGCCGCTCTGCACGTTGTCCCATAGGTAGTGCGAAACCGAAACAATCATGTCGCTGTCGCTGCTCGTCTTTCCACAGGCGCCCAGCCCGGGAGCGTAGTATGTGAGATCACCGGTCTGAACATCTTGGTTGTTCGGAAGGGGCAGATCTTGCTTTCCTCCGCCGCGCTTGGAGAGACCGAGGCCGAGGGCCAGAGGTAGGATGAGCAGGAAGAGGACTGCGAGCGGCAGGAAGATGAAGAGAAGGAATCGCTTTCGTGAAAGGCCAAAGTAGGTCTTGTGCGGCGGGAGCAGAGCATCGAAGCGGGCTGCTAGGGAGGGATGGGCCTTGGGTGCTGCTGTTGCACCTGTAGCGACCGCCGCGCCGGTGGCAGGAGCGGTCAGATGGGCGTGATCATCTGAGCGTTGAGTATCCTCTTTGGCGAATCCGCCCTCGTTCGTTGCCGCGGAAGCAGTATGCGTGCCATCATCGCGCTGTTGGCCAGTCGTTGCAGGAGCGAAGCGATCGAAGAAAGAGCGACGCTTGTTGGCCGTAGGAGTCTCCCAGTCGGGTGTCTGGTATGTTTGCGCTGGGCGCTGGATGCCTTGTTCCTCGTCGGTCATTGTGGAAGCAAATTGCTTGTCGCGAAATGTTTCAATGCCCCATTCGTTTTTGTATGGTGCCGCTTGAGTCGTCAAAGCCGGTTCGAGTGCATTGTTCGTGATCAAAGACGTTGTAATTGCAGTGTTTTGGTAGTGGTTGCAGGAGGACCTGAGGCTGTCTCGCGTGCGCCGGAGAGAGGTGTAAGCGGTATGTAACAATGGTAGGCGGGAACAAGAGATAGAGAATGACGCTGGTTCGGGAAACCCTGATGACGAGGGAAGCCTGCGAGCGGCAACTGGTTGGCGATGGCGATCGCAACAATCTCCGTCCCTGCCGCCAGCCAGCCAGGATGGGAAACTTGATTTCGCGATGATGTGGCTGGTGGGAACGAGGGGCACGTTGCAATGCTGGGGCCGTCAAGGTGCACCTTAACGCGCTTTAGGTCGAGGTGGCTGGACTAGTCTAGCCGTATTGGGTATGGTGTACAATACGTACCGAGATGGACCTGCAGAAGCGTGGCTGGTGGGGCAAACGCCCTTTCCCTGATTTTGGAGGCCGCCACCTTCGCTCTCACCACAGGTTCAACTGAAGCTCATCAACCATTGAGTGGTTCATGAGACTCATGAGAACTATCAGCAACCGATGGCTTGAATTCATTATCTAAGTTGCTCGAGTGACTCCAGCTCAATGAGCTCCACTATGGGCCTAAGCAGCCCTCCAACGGCGACTTTCAGGACCCCTGGCCCCGGCTGCTTGCATGAGGCGCATACATCACAATCATCTCCTTGCCCGCGAACAGTCCTTCGCTAAGCCATGAGAATCTCTAAAGTCTGAAGTTTCATATCACGCTCTCTGAAAGATGCCTATTGACGAGCCATCACTGAAAGCTGTTCAGCCAAGCGGTCTCGGTCTTGAGACACATTCGCTAAGCGTTCAAGGTCTTCTCGAGAACTATTCAGATATCTCACAAACAGGGTGGTGATACACACTGAAGAGAAACATCTCAATCTCTTTCAACATTGTAGAGAGTGGCTGATACATCTATTTCATTACAGTCCGATGCTTTCACTTTCGTCGCTCTACCCTTGCAGATGGGCCCCTGCACTTTGAGAAGTGGTGCCTTGTGCTTAGTCTCACATGAGCCATCGTCGTCTGGGATACTATCTAGACCTAACTGTACCATGGCAGTAGTCCTCATCTCCATCTGCGGGTGAACCAAGCTGTGTGCGAAGAGCTATTTGTCCCAAGTGTTCGGCAGTCAGTGGCTCATTTGAAGGTAATGATGGCAGCCTGGCGTTCATCTCTCTCATCCTCTGTCTAAACCTTCGTATATCAAGTCATCACAAAGTTCACACAAGACGTCCATCATCTTGCCAATCCGCTCCGAATTACCAACAAACTTCTCAACAAGAGTTTGAACTTAATCTACAGCCCGCCACTCAACTCTCGTTACAATTGCACAGTTGCAACTCAGCAAATCATCATGTTCTTCAGCTGCCGTGCCAAACCTCCCGCGCCTCCGCCGCTCCGGCCTCATTGCGTCTACTCCGGCTGTGTCCACAAGGTCTTGAAATGCGAGGCACCCGCCAAATCCAGGCGCATTCTCTCTATCTTCTGCAAAGATCGTGGGTTTACTCTCCAAACTCTGATGAAGAACCCCGTCTAACGTCGTCTCCAAGATGCCTGCCGGTCACGTACTGGCGAGAAGATGTGCACAAACCCCAAACAGTGTGGGCTATCCAAATACTGCGAAGACCGTACGTCAACTTACTTTGATTTTGCTTCGTAGCTATGTTTGTTACTGACCATGTTCATCTGACTTCAGATGGCCGTTGTCACTGCCAGGGCTGCTCCAACCAGCGCATCTTCGCCGACGCAAACCAAGACTGGCCATATTGCCAAAGCCGTGAGACTCACCTTTCCCCCCGCTTCGTAGGCACTTTTCTATAAGATGTGATGTTGACTTTCTCAATCTCTCGGGGACGAATAGACACTTGCTCAACCTACGGATGCCACAACAAGCGCGCCACCAACTCCCAAATGTGCAGCTTCCACACGCCCATCTGCCTCATCCCTGCCTGCGGTCATCCGCGCGTTGGCGACGGCCTCTATTGTCCGAGCCACAGCTGCTCCAACAAGGACTGCAATAGCGTCATTGATGGCGGCAACTGGTGCAGAGACCACCGGCTTTGCAAGACCGCGGGGTGCGCCTCGCTCAGGGTAGTCTCGCCTGGTGGAACCCATGAGGATGTCTGCTGGTTCCGTGAGTCTGACTTCGCTCATCTGAGCCGGTTCATCACATCCTAGGATGGAATACTGACACGGTCAACGCCTCAGATCTACCGACAGCTTGTAATGCGACAGGCTGCGGAGCCGTAGTCAACGGCGGCGTACACTTCTGCCCACAGCACGAGTGTACATACCCGCCATGTCGCGAGCCCAAAGACAACGCAACCGATGCATCACGTCTCTACTGTGCCAGCCGTAAGATTCATACCTCAGACTCACATATATATCTCTCAAGACTTTCAGCCCTATCTTACCACAGAGATCCGCTGACGAAAACTTCGCTCTAGACACCTGCCACACCCAAACCTGCCCCCAGCCAGCAGCAGACCTCGCGAACCCTTCGAAACCACCTCACCAACCAAGCTTCTGCGTAGCGCACAAGTGCACAAGCCCAGAGTGCATCCACCCCTCGAAGCCCGCCAGCCGCCGCTGCGCTCTCCACGCGTGCCTGCACCCCTCATGCCCGTCCCCGCGCGCCGACGACCCGCTCCTCGTTTCCGCGAGCCAGTTCTGCACAGGACACGAGTGCCGAGCCCCAGGCTGCCACGTCGCCGCGCGGTCGAACGGGAGCTTCTGTGACGCGGTCCACGCCTGCGTCGTCCCCGGATGTCCCTCCCCACGCGGCGTCGGAACCGGTGGAGAACCCGGAGTAGGCGGTCCGGGATCGGTATGCTGCGCTTCGCACACATCTATGATCGCCCGCGACACCGCAGGCTGGAGCACGACCACCGAGCGCAAGACCATGCCTACGCCGCCTTCCTCGCCGTTGCCGCAGAGGCAGAGGTTTCCGTATCTTAGTCAGACTGAAGAGGCGCTGGGAATGCGGTTCAGGGAGGAGAGAGAGAGGCATGATCAGGAGGCTAGGCTTGCGGAGGAGACGAGGGCTTGGCATGCTGTTACTACGGGTGCTGTTGCTCGTGGTGGGGATGGTGAGGTGGAGGTTGTCGGGGGTGTCCCGTTGCCCGTTGAGTTTGAGACGAGAGGGAAGAGGCACGGGGCTAGGAGAAGGGGGAGTTATGATAGTGGGGTTGCACCGAGTCCGACTGTGAGTGAGGGGACTTCCCCGAGCAACTTTACGTTTGTGAGTTGAAGGATGGAATATGAGGGTGTTGTGAGGTGAGTGTTGAGGAGGGAGGCTAGATAATAGAAGCATGGGCATCGAAGAGAGAGTGATGGAAGACAATCATAGGGGCTCGACATAGACGGTGCTGGACGGTCATCTGCTTCAATGCGCGGCAAGAAAACAACTCTTATCCATAACTCTTTTCCTAAATTTTCTTTGATCTAAGTAACTAAAATCTTGCACTAATTCTGCTTTTAATGAGCGGACGGCTTCCTGCCTGAAGCCAATGTAAACCAAATAACGACGCACTTTGACCGACAGCTTTTTCAAGCCGGGTCTTCCAAAGAATGAAACACCACATATCAATATCCATTCGAACAGACGACAGATGTTGGCAAATGAATGCAGAACCCCTGCCGCTGTAGACGAAACTGAAGAATAAGGCGACGATGTAAGGGATCGGCTCACGCGACCTCTACACATAGCATCGCCATCCAAAATCCTGAACAAGACACCTCACCACCTCTTTTTAGGCGTGCAAGGACCGCAGAGAAGCAAGCGGAAGACCGCCAAGCATCAAACGTGGTAACACCATCGGTCCAGATCTTCAGAGACCCGGAAACTCGTTGGTTATGCCAGTCCACAATCACATGCTTAGCAACCCAATCCATCAACTCCGGTCCACGTATAGCCTTTGGGGGCCCACCTAAGCCCACGCCCCGACGAGGCTCATGCCGAAAGCGCCAAAGAAGACGAGCACGCAAGCCCAGACGCGCTTGGAGCCCCTCAGGACACGCCAGCTCTCATCGGACAGGAAGTCCTCTGCCAGAAGCTCAATCAGCGCAGCAAAGACGAGCAACCCGGACGAGATCGCATTCATGGTGCCAACGAGGATAAGCCCAAACTCCGAGTCCGGGCTGTAGAGGCGGTGGGTCGCGAGACCAATGGCCTGGCCGATGGGCGTGGTGCAGCCGTAGGCGAGGGCCATCATCCAGGGCTGGAGGCTGCCTTGGGGCCAGTCAATGTTTGCGATGCGGGAGCCGAGGGCGAGGCCTTCAAAGGTCTGGTGGAAGGCGATTGCGATGAGGAGAATAACGAATTCGTGGCCGACGGAGACGGAGAGGGTCATGCCGATGAAGACGGAGTGGAAGAGGATACCGACTTCGAGCATCATGCACTGGAGGATGTCCTTTTGGTGCTGTTGTGCCGGGGTGAGAACAATGCCGCCGTTGGAGTTGACCTGTACGGCGCGGTTCTCCTCGTCGACGATGACGCGCTTCTCGCCGCGCTGCTGCTGTTGCTGCTGCTCGCTTTCATCGTTGCCCTCCGGAGCGAGCACGGCGTCGTCGGGCCTGCAGCTCATCTGGCGAGCGGGGGAGAAGACCATCTCGATGATGGTGACGAGGAAGATGCCGGCCAGGGCGATGGCGCCCGGCATGGCGGGGTAATCCTCGACCCAGAAGGAGCTCAGGCATGGATTGCCGAGTAGGGTGAAGGCCGTCGGGAGGAGATGGACGAAGGCCGTGGCGAGGAGGACACCGGTGCCGAAGTGGCGGACCGCGAAGAAGAAGGGGCGGGGGATACGGATGCCGGGGATACTCTTTGCGACGAGGGGGAAGGCGCAGGCGAGGAAGGAGGTTGCGAGGATGATGAAGAGGGCGCCGACGTGGAGGGGCGTGTTGTAGGCTGTTTCGTCGCCGAGGCCGCCGGTCGGGCAGGTTGAGCGGGCGGTGATGCGATCATGGTCATGGGTATGGGCATGGCGCTTGGTGACGGCTTGGGAAGTTGTCAGCTTACATTGTGCTGAAGCATTGGTAGTGAGTAAGATGGGGTGAGAAGAGTATAAGTGAGGTGAGGCAGGGTTGAGTGAGATGAGATGAGATCTGTACGTTGATACATGTGGGCAACGGGTCGACAAGACCCGTCTTCGGAGGGACTGTACCCAACAGAGGATTTGCTTACAATGAGTAGTTTCTTTAGTCGCGACGAGGAAAGTCGCGACAGCCTCGGGGCTTTTGAGGGCAGAGATAATGGCTGAGCAGCCAAGGACGGACAGGATCCAGCTCACCCAGCCCCAGAGGGCGGAGCGGGCGGGCGCAGAGGCCCAGAGGAGAGGTGTATGGTCATCACCACCATGCACCTTTTTGTTTCGGGGATGGAAACCTGGGGGTTGTTAGCCATGGTATATTTGGTGGTTGAATGTCGATGATGATGCCGGCCGATGCCGCACGCACACCGAGAGCGTTGAGTTAGGTGAGAAATGTCAGAGGGGACCTTGATGTCGTCGGTCCCAGTCTCCGCATCATCGTCATTGAACAAGATTTTCCATGAAAATTTGGGACTCACCGTGTTTCCATCCTCCCGAAACGCGCAGCCTCCGGTCGGGCTGCAGACGTGGCAATGTCTGGTAATTCATGTCGTCACCCCGGCCGTCGGATCCATCGCCGGCGCCGCCCTGGGCCCTGCGTTGCTCGCGGGCGTTAGCGATGCCGTTCAGATCCTCGCAGGTGGTAAGATCGGCGGAGAGGAAGGGCGGGTTCTGGTTCCAGTCCGGATGCTCCAGCGTGATGTCGTCGTTGCGCGAAGGGCAGTTCATCGTGGGCGAGAACGACCTTGAGCTGTGGTTTTTTTCTCTACGGGAGACTAGAGTCCTTTCGTGGGCCGATTGGGAACTGTCTCGCTATCGTCTACTTGTTGTCGGTTTGGATTCGGTGTGATTTGATGTGGTGTCTTGTTTGATTGTGATCGTAAGAGGATGGAGTTATGAGAATAAGAAGATGGAGTTTGAATCACACGAGTCAATCTTGAAGGCACTGGGGATGCAGGTACCTTAGTACTTTGAGGTACGGATAGAGGGTGTGGTAATGTACCGGGGGCTCACAATGGTGTCAAGTATTGCTACACCCAACAACATATGGCCAGTGACATCTAGCCGCTGTCTCCTTGCGACCTAGAGGGAGACCGGGTGCAGCAGGGCACCAAGCCTCAGGGGGCAAAGGAACCTTGAAAGACCTGGCCCGACTGGCTGTCCCAACTGGCCGTCTTCAGGATCTAGAAATTTTTAGGGGAGCGGGGCGGGAACTTGCTTCGGCCAAATGCGGAAGCGAGTCACACAGCCAGTCTCAGCCTCAGCATCACCGATTTTCTCTCTATCTACTACCTGTGATTCAGCTATGGATGATACGCTATGAGAAAGAAAGCTCGGTGTTTGAACATGTCTGCCGGGGCCGAGGAGGGGCTCCTGGACGGACGGAGGACTGTGCCGGTGGGACTCTGCACTCAATGCTCGTAAACCGTAAACCCAATCTTCATACCGCGAAACTCGGGCGGCGATTTTGACTGGAGACTCTCGGAAGACGGCAACAAGTCAGATACTTCGGACGTTGTCAAGTCGACAACTGCTCATGCTCACTATAACCTGCTCATCATGACTCTCTCTCTCTCTCTCTCTCTCTCTCTCTCTCTC
>JFFI01002607.1:87898-99032 GCA_001563125.1 Colletotrichum salicis
CCGTCTATGGTGACCTTAGGTGGACTTGGCTTACGATGATGACCTCTTTGCGTATCACCGCTAGCAACACCAAGCCCCAATCATCAACACCCTTCTCGCGCCGAGGATAAACAAGCCATCACCACTACCGGCAATGCATATATCCCCCTTTCCCGAATCTCAAACCGTCCGCCCGCATCACTTTAACCCCCGCGATTAGAACGTCACTGCATACAGAGTACCCGGTTCTTCCCATAGTCACATCGCCCACCACTCAGTGATGGGCGTTCCCGCTTACCCCATGAGGCTGAGTGCTCCCGCTCTATTCCGAAGCTCAGGCCGCAGGACTAGAGATAGCCGACAACACCAGATCAAGGTTAAAGTCAGATTCGACTCCATCTCCTCTGTGGCCATATGCATTGCTTCGTGTGTGTTCAACTCCGTGTCTTGACTTGACTGCAACCTCTGCTTCTCTCGCTGTGTCAAGGCCAGGTGTCATGCCCTGAAGGGCGCCCAGGCCCCAGACCGCCCGGTGCGAGTTTAAGGACGCGTCACTTGACTTGGCCCTGGCTTCTTGGCTGCACCTTGGTCACTGGTCACCGTCTGTACGAGATAGTGTAATTTCACCCCTTTGGTCTTGGCCTTGGCTACAGGTCACACCGCTGTGTCCGGTGCCGGAATCACTTTGAGTGACTCAAACTCGATCCGAGTAGAAGGCAATCGGAGACGGATACGGAGCCAAACGAGCAGGTCGACCCGGGCCCATTGCGTGTCGTCGCGGGTCTTCGGATCCGAGAGCCGTCTTGTCATGGGGCAATTTGCTTGCCGGTGACCGAATCTGCTCGGAGACCGGGGCCGGTTCGATTCTGATCTGACGTCTCGTCCTTTCGGGCTACCACGCAGATAGCTACAGTGTTTCATTGAAGAAACAGAAAGGAGGTACTAAAGCCCGCATTATCAACTTTAGGAAGAGATGGCGCCCTCTCGATCGTACATTTGGACGAATGCTCAGATGCAATGACCTGGAGGATCTCAAAATCAAGAAGGATCGCAGCAAAAACCAGATCTGGGCCGCCGGGTCCTCAGATCAGGTACGTACTGCGAGCACGCCACTCCTCATCAGGCTTAGCCCGACCCACGAGGAGCGATTACCTAAGACTACCGGGTCCCACCAAAACTCAACCAATCAGTGGTATTCCGTTAGTCATGTCCTTCCGATCACATGAGTGTGAGCCGAAGCGGCCTGGGTTTCGTCGCGACCTTTGCAACCACTACCGCTAAGAAGCAAGGTCAATGAAAGCGATCATAGCTCAGATTTTCTCAGTCACTGATGAGAATGGGCAGCAAGGTGTTTTCCAACAGTGTCTTAATACCACAGGGTCGCTCAAGCCCCTTTTGATGGCGGGTAGGAATCACTATTGTGACTGAGTCAAGCAGGACCTCATGAAGCGCGAGATAGGAAGTGCAGAATCTATCGATCATCTCTTGAGCTATTCATCCGCAGATTAAGTTGCACAGCGGATTCCATTCAATCACTGCCCACTTGAACACTGCTCACTTGAACCGCGTATTCTGGAAGTCAGATGGGTCGCTAATCGACAGTGACACCCCTGCTGCCATGCTCACCAGATACCAAGATAAAAGCAGAGGAATGGATTAACTTCAGCTCTTCTCGCTGCTGGAATTTAGCCGGGATAGCATCTTTTGAGGGTCACTCATAGAAAGATGAGAATGGATGTTGAGGGAACTGATGACCATCTCTCAATAGCGCGATGAAGATCTGTGGGCAGCTGGGCTCTGCGCTTCATCAGGATTGAGTTCTTCGCCCTGAACCGTGACATGTATGAACCGCCTTTGGTTCACCATTAATAGAAAGAGTCAAACGAAGTGCTAATATTTGCAGTGTTCCCGCGGGGTCACAATTTGCATGATACGTCTCTCGGTTCCGTTACCGGGTAGCCGTCAAGTTAGATTCGATAGAATATGTGGCTCGACCGACGCCCCTCGCTGGTATCCCCGATATACTTCAGTTACTTACATCGAAGCGTGAGGTCTCAATGGTCCATCGCGATGCTCACGATGCTTACAGATATCGCGTCAACTTGGTCATCTGCTAGACGCCGATGGCGATAGATTTTGCCAGATTGGATCCAGCCATCGGGTGTCATAGAGAGGCTTTTGTGAAGCAAATCAACACAGCTTACCTAGTTTCACGAGATCTACTTGAATAAATATAATCTTAGCAGGTCGTAGATGAGTTCGGTAACTAGAGGTTCCAAGACCCTGTGCCTTGATGTTATAGCGATGCTTCGCTGATCGTGTCTTCTTCGGTTTACGGCGTGAAAGTCTCCTTCTTCTTCTTCACGGGTTTTATTTGAGACTGTCGTGATGATCGCCGACAATGTTTGAGCTTTCGTTGGGCTTAAGGTACTTTAGTGAGTCGCTCCAAAGTCATGTTGTTTAAAATCGTTGATGTACGCCCGAGATGCAGAGCAAATCGAAGACGACAGGCGAATGCCTCTTTATGAAGGCGCATTTTCGAGACACCCCACGTGTGCTTTCGCGTGTTTCGTGGCAGAGTCTCGTGTAAGCTGGTTATAACTGAAACAGGCTCACTCGAAATAGGTGATGGGCTGAGAAGTCGGGCTGGCTTTGTTCTGGGTTGAGGGTGGGCGGCTGGAAGTTCCTGCTAGACACCAGCACTGATCGGAAAAATGAACCTCATCTAGATATCAGTTTTTGATGGGTGGTGTGAGATCTCTAGTATAGGTAATTGACGGCGATTGTGGTCTAGATATGGGTTGAATGACGCCTCGTGTGGGACCCTGGGCCAGGACCCGGTAGCAAGGCCGGAGATCGGGCGGGATTTTGGCCGGACTCTCGGAGAGCTTCTTCTCGGCAGCCTCATAAGTACCTCCATGGTGTCTCTCTCAAGTGGCTATTATTGAATGTTGGAGGATGCTCGTTGGCTTTCCTCCACGGGTTGTTGAACAAGACTCGACATGCTTCCCAGCTGAGGAGGTATTCTCTCCGCCGGACCGTCAACATCGCCGGAGATTTCTTCACGATGACCACTTCAGTCGGCCAACCTACGGAGTACTTCAACGGAGGGACTCTGATTGATATGGATACCCTGCTCAAGTACAGGACCCTTGGGCGAGAAGAGGGATAACGTGACGCAGAACAAGTCACGGCTTCGACAACAAATGCGTCCTTCGAGGGGGCTCACCCCGCAATTTGTCCCCCACCTAGCGTCGATCCCGAGCCCCGACCAAGCGCTCCCCATGTCTTCAAAAGGCCATGTATCCCGCGGGATTCAACTCTCATCATTCCACCCCCGCAAAATCGTACGGTCGTCTGCTCACCCCGCTCCCATTCCGGCAAGCAAACCCACCGCCAACGGCTCATTCCGAGTCAATTTGATTACTCTCCGAGGTAAGGCAGAGAGAAGGTCAAGCGCAAATAAGGGCACAGTCACACACCGCAGCACACCTAGGAGAAACCCGAGCAGATGGGCTCACAGTCGGATGACACTCGGACTTCTGCGTAGGACGTCGGCGGGGGAGAGAGGACAAGAGTAAACAAAAGGCTCCCCTCCTCCGGCGGCCGGGACCGTATTACATGAAGCCCCGACGCTGCTGTGACGCCTGCCGGCGGCGTCACCGTAAGTGCGTTGTGCAGCCCGGCGCGGCGGGATGCGGCGCCTGCGTCGAGGCCGATCTCGAGTGTCACTTTGACACGACGTTACGCTTTAAGCATGCGCCGGGCAGCTCCAGAAAGGCGGCTCTCTCCGGGGACAGAGTTCAGAAGGCGGATCACCGAGGTTTGACTTGACCTTCCCTTCTCAGATGATGCTTTACCGAGCCCATCTCCCCTTCTCTTAGCCCCCCGAGGTGGCCTTGCTCTCTTCCACTTTCCGTCTCAATCTTGTTCTTTTGCCGATCATTCAGTCTCTTACTTACACTGTCTGCCCAGCCCGACGCAAGAGCGAAGCAAGTCGTCTAGATGACGCAGTAACCGAGGTATCTTCGTCACCGGCCGTCCAGTCCGCTGCGGGCGATAGAAGCAACAGCTTCACATCCCACGCATCCCCGCACGGCTTGACACCGTATGAAGGACAGCTCAACTTCGACTACTCACCGCCGGCTACGCACGCGTTCCGAGCCGAGGCCCCTGCACAACGATTCACCGGACATGGATCTCACGGTGACGGCAGCGCGCCCATCGGTTTCGTGTTGAACAGCGGGCCACCGCGGGAAAGCCGACAGCACCGGGATAGCTATACTTCGAGCCCCAGGTATCTCGACACCACCCGAGATGGAATCACCTCGGATAGCGGGCAATGGCAATCGGGAGAGGTGCAGCCCCAGCTCCAGATTTCGTATCTCTTGGGGGATTCGCCGTCCACGCAGGCTGGGTCCTCACATCAAATTGCTTCGGAGCGCGCTGAGAGTCTCATTTCGGATGCAGAATTTCGCATTCAGCCCGTGGACCCGGAGCACTGCGGTTTCACCGGACGCCAGGCTTTCTTATTCCGCACATACATCTTGAGAATAGCGCCTTCGGTGAGTATTATCTTCTGACCAGTTTACCTGCTCATCTTCCCGATGAGAGCATAGTGCCTGATGATCCCAGATTGACGCATGTCACGATGCTCGCCCTTTCACCCTCGATGTTCCCCGCCTCGCCCTGCGCAAGCCGATCTTGTTAAACGGCATCTTCGCCCTAGCTAGTCGCTTCGACACACAAGGGAACGACGATGCAATCGAAAAATCCGATTTGGAGAGCACTTACTACCACAACCGCTGCATCGAACTGCTCATCGAAGCATTTTCCCAGCCCCCGGAAACGTGGGACTCGATCCTGCTGACGGCTGTCGTGATCATGCGACTGTACGAGGAGTACGACAACGAGACGGACTCGCATTACCACCACCTCCAAGGCACGCGGAATCTGCTGAACCACGACGCCATTGCCCGTTTCGTGACGCAAGGCGGCCTGGCCGAGGCCGCGAGCTGGGTTCATCTCCGCCAGGCCCTCTACGTGTTCCTAGTCCGCAGGACGCCTATCGAGATTTGTCTAGAGAATTTCGAGAGGTCGTCGACTTTTAGGAGCAATGACGATACCGCACACGCAAACCGGATCGTTTACCTATTTGCCAAAGTGCTGAAGCTATTCTTCCCAGAAGATGGATCGGGTTTCAGGACGAGCAGCTCGGAGGCCTGGGAGGAGTTGCAGAATGACGTTGACGTGTGGTACAAGGAGAAGCCAACCTCTTTCCAGCCTCTTTTCTATGAGCGAGCGGATGTAGCCAAAGCGAGACCATTTCCGACGCTGTGGATGGCCGCAGATCCAGGTATGAATCTCGATCCAACGATGGCTGTTCTGTCTTCAATGAGAGAACTTGGTTTCGTGGGATAGGAGAGTCGCTAACAGCAATGCTTATGTAGGCACCGTCGCTCTCGGGTATTACTACGCTTCGAAAGCGATATTTTGCTTCCAGGATTACAACAGCTCAAATCCGACGGCAGGATTTGAAGGAACGAAGAAGAGGATGGACAGCGAGGTGAGTTACGGATCACAAGGATCCGCTTGCACTCTGCTAAACATCTCACAGCGTGAAATCACGTTTTATCTATGTATGCTCATGGGCTTAGCTCGCTCGAACGAGGCTGTTAACGCATACTACTTGCCCGCACATATGCTGTCCTTGTGTAAGTCGGTCGTCACGACGAGCTCGCTATCTAGCCGCGGGATTCTAATTCATTCTTAGGCGGTCATCTAATAAGACATCCCCTCGAACGAGAACACACAATCAAATACCTTGCACAAGTAAGGACTATTGTGCAATGGAAGACAGGGGCGTTGGTCAAGACTTTGAAGGAACAATGGTCACAGCTTGATAGCTTTCAATCAAGATGATTCAATTTCACTGGCTATGCGTCATGATCGTTGTCGATTCTATCTTGTCACCTCAAACAACCTTGCACCCCGGGTGTGCAACATACGACATGCTCGGTTTCGCGCGCCGTAGCCGCCATTGGACTAGACACCATCATTGAAGCTGTAGTGCTTATCCCAGCGCTGATGTGTTAGTCAGAGGCGTTATTCAAGCAGGGCATGGCAGGAAACAATGACTTACAGTATCCCATGGACGGCGCTTGTCAACAAAGCGCAAGTCCGTTCCAAGTCTGATGCGCCCTTCAGAGTCGTAATTCTTGGTCGAAGCATGGATCTAGCGTTACGGTCAGCAACTTACAAACATGTGATATACATGCGGAGCAATTGAACGTACCATGTGTGCTGAATAGAACACAACATCACCAGCCTCATACGCGCTCACCAGCCACTTCTTTCCATACCTCCGCCCGAAATCCGCTGGCCCATCACACAGGAACCCCGTGCTCATCATGTTCGAGTTGAACGCATTCTTCGTCTCCTCGTCGCTCATACTCGCGGCTTTTGCCTTCGTGGTAAACTCATTTTCAATCTCCTCGCCCAGCTTCTCGCCGTCTTGCATGTAAATCAACCCGCCGCCCTCGAGCCGGACGTCGCCGATTGGCACCCACGCCGTCACGGACGTCGGCTCGCCGTAGCGCATGAAGGATTGGTCGTAGTGTACGCCAATGGCCTTGTTTCCCGGTGTGGTGTTGCGGAGGAGCGTACGCTTCACTGTCAGAGTGTTCTCGTCGCCCCAGCCGGTAAACTCGGCGACGAAGTTGCGGAGAGCAGGGTGGTTGCAGAAGCCCCGGACCGAGCCGTCCTCAGAGCCGGCGTACCAGTCTTCGGTGTGCGCTTTCAGGGCCGCCGATGTGAAGATCTCGGAGCGGTCTGTCTCGCCCGGCGCCGCGTTCTTGGCGGTACCGGCGCCGATACCGGGGTAATCCGCGGCGGACTTTGCGTCGTCGAAGATGCCTTCTCGCGGGGATGTGCCGGGCTTGATCACACCCGAGGGCGCGAGAGAGTTGAAATATGATTCTCGTGCGGAGAGGACATCTTCGCGGGGGATGAGGCCCTTGATGAGGAGGTAACCATGTTGGCGGTAGCGTTGGCGGAGGACGTCGAAGTCTTCTGTGAGGTGGGATTGGATCAGGGGCTCGACTTCGTTGGCGGAAAGAAGGTCGTCGTTGACGTGTAGTTGAACACCGTTGAGGGTGGGAGGGGCATCAGGGGTTGGTGATTCTGCGTGAGGCATTGTGATACTTTTAGTGACAGGATTTGAGGTAGATTGTCTCTGCTCGTGTTGTCTACCTATACTGCGGGCTTCTTGGGGTGGTGGTAGGTCTTGATGAGAGTAGAACGCTTTGCGGAAGTTACATGAGATAAGGTCGAGTTTGCGAGAATGCGCTCATCGCTCAAGAGTTCTGATTCCCTTTATATACCCTCCGTCATCCACAACCCATAGCCACCCATTGGAGAAGTCGTTGCCCAACAGTGGCGTCCTCGCACATCCACGAGCACCTCGTGAAAGGGAATAAAACCCGCGGAAAACCCGTAGGGCAACTAGCCGGCGGAAAGTTACTGGATCAGGCTTAACCGGCGGGAACGCTGACCATCCCTCATCCCCATCTTTCCCATCTTTCCCCGCATTTCGTGCATTTTCGAAGCAAATCCGGCCCCGCGCTTGACGTTGTCACTACTCCACCTTGCCTGTTATGGGCGGCCGGAACGCGGGCTCTGCTAGATTAGCGACAAAGATGGCAGTGGATAGCTCTGTTTCGTGGTTTCATAGCAATTCCGTGTCGCTGAGGGTGTGGGGGATGGATGGTTGTCTCCAATGGTACGGTCTGAGTGGGAGTTCCGGGATTTGAAGCATGGGGGCCCTCTGTTGTAATAGGCAAGATTTCGCTGGTGGGATGAGGACTCGGTGACGTGCCCGAGATTGATGGTCTCGGAATGCTGGCCTTTCTTCCTACCATTCCGAGCAGTTTATTAATCACGCTCACGTACGGTATTCGATCCGGTTGGCCACTTTACCCTGTTCATTTTCAATGAAGTCTTGGATGTTGTCACTGGTCAAGACGCAGCAAAACTTTCATTAGATCCATCACTGTTGTGCTCCATGTTCCTCACGTTGAAGAGGTTCCGAATCGTGTTTTTAGACATGCACGTCATATTCAACGCCAAACGACTAGAAATTGTGATTATATTGCAGCAGAGTGCATCATCTATCTAGCTACTGTCAATTGCATATCCTGGTCAACACGAAGCTCACCACCCCTAGTTGGTGCCGCCGCATCCCTGCTGATCAGTCAAGGCGCCGTAAAAGCTTTCCTTATACGCAGCATCAAGGTTGGCCTGGAAGTTGGCGTCGATGAACGGCACCTGGGTCTTCTCATACTCAACAACGGACAGCGAGCGCTCAGCCGCGTCGGGAAGGGCATCCCAAGCGACAAGTGTGCGCTCAAAGACCTTATCGCCATTAGCGCCAGTGAACGGTGACATGGCGTTGTCGTGAATCTGCATCTTGGGGTGCGTCGACTGCAAGTAGGAGATGTCGCCTGTCATTGCCGTGTCCCATACCGTGTGGTCCTTGGTGAAAGATACGCCGACGGGGAACACTGCTGATACATCCGAGTCGCCCTCGCAGCCCCATCGGTTGACCCAGACGACGATGCTGGCCCAGTAGTGGGTGTGGCCATTGTTATTTCCCTTGGCCCAGCGGACCTTGGGGAAGTAGTAGGAGTACATGACGGCGGTACGGCCTTGACTGCTTCCACGTCGGACGTAGACCTGTCCTGTGCCGCCATTACCGCATCCGCTTCGTCCTCCACCAGTAGGTTTCAAACCAGCTCTGTAAGTAGTAATTAGCTTATGCTAGTTTATAATGGCGTTACGAAAGGGGCTCTGCTTACCCGAGGCTTCCAAAAGCATCGACCGCCGGGTAGGGATCACAACCTCCGGAAACGAAGAGCTCGGGATTGAAACGGAGCTGAAGTTGTCCTTCCAAACCCAGAGACGTGGCCTCGTTCAAGGCGGCGACCTTGTCGTGATCGATCCAGTTGAGAGTCGTGCTGGTCGGGGCAGCCGAAGAAGTAGACGTGGCAATGGTAGTGCTCCACACAGAGGAGGTGGTCACAAGAGAGGAGGCAGGCTCCGACGAGGTCCAGGAGAAGGGCGCGCTGGTCGAGGAAGGGAACTCCGATGGGTGAGCCGAAGAGGACCATGGAGCAGCAGAGGAAGTCCATGGATCGTAGGTCTCGGAGGCAGTCTCCGGATCATAAGACTGGGAGGGAGTCGGGACCTGCGTAGGCGTCGCAGGCTTCTCGGTGGGCTTCTCAGTCGGCTTTTGCTGGGTAGGTTTAACCTCCGGAACGGACTCAGGCAGGTCAGGCTTGTCGTCGATGGGATCCAGTTCAAATTCGGGCATCGATCCAGCGGCTCCGGAACCGGCGGCCGCTGACAATACGGCAGTCTGTCCAGCCGCGATGGGGAGGATCGCACCTGAGGGCGCCATGACGAAGCCGCCCAAAATTCCTCCGATGATCACCGCGCCGACGGCCGCGGCAACTGTCTCTCCATTACTCACATGGACCGGAGCCGGAGTGGACGACGGCTTCATGGCACTGCTATGCCAGGTTGAGGAAGGAAGTTGACTGGGCTTCCGGGTAGAGGAAGGAGGCTGACTCCATGTCGGCTTCGGGGAGGAGGATGGGACATAGCTGCTCCAATGAGAGGATGTGGTGATGCGGACAGACTTGGAGAACGTCGTGGGGATGTGAGAGGACGTCTGGTTTCGGGGAGGCACGACGCTCGGGGCCGGCTTCGGGCCTGGTGCCGGCTTCACGCTTGGGAGGGGCTTGATGCCAGGGTTGACGGCCCTCTCGGCCAAGACCTCGCCGTCATCCTGCGGCTCGGGGTTGTAAGGACTGTCGGGAGAAGCGACCTGGCCATGTATGGCCGTGGAGAGGAGAAGCAAAGTCAATGCGTGTCGAATCATTGTGGGCTGTTAAGGGATGGCTGGAGGACAGTTGAGGAGTGCAGTGCCGCTCTGGAACATAGTCAAGGACAAGGCACGATTTACGTTGATGATTCTTTATATTCAGGACGGGTTGTTGCGTCAATGATGGAGTTTCCGTATGCTCGAGAGCCTCGCCTGCAACAAAATTGGCTTTCAGCGTCGTTGTCGCTGAAAATTAGCATCTCGTAAGGATGGAGGTATACCCAACTCAAATACAGTGTGTGATAGAAAAGTGGTGGAAACTCTCGGTGAAATACAAACGATTCAGTCTACTTTACTTTACTACACGCCATGAACATGGTGCTAGTACCTTCTCTTGGCAAAGTCTCCATATTCCCCAGAGGTCGATGATATGATGTATCCATGAGGTGTTGATTCGGGAATGACCAAATGTAATTAGGCTAGCGGTGTTACCGACTTTTCGCGAAAATCTTCAAAAGTATGCATCAGTTGAGATTTGAGAACCTGGATCCAAGTTTGTGTAGCAACATTCATGTTTGACAATCCGCCGATCACTCATCAGATGTTATTCTAGCCAGGTTATTACCGGAGTTCCGGTCTGATTAGTACACTAAATGCAGCCTGCAAGGCTTCATGAAACTGGAAACAACCGATTGGCAGTGGGCATCTGCCATAACCTTTTGTTTGCTACCGTAAATTACAGCGGTGAACGAAGGTATCATCCACAGAAGCACAGGCCGCTAGATATCGGTGAGTCCGGCTACCTTGGAGAACATGGATGAACTGCAAGGTTCCAGGAGAGGCGGGAATGGCCGAAGAAACCGATTCATTCAGCCTCAGAAACGGTTCACTCAAAGCTAGTTCGAGTCAACTTAGTTCAAGCCTATATTAATTGTTACTCACCGAGAGTTTAGCTAGCTAAATTGCAACCCCACTCTTTCCGGTTCCCAGCGATCCTTCATTTACTAGTCGTCCCAGTCAACGCTCTGACATCACAACTTCAGGCGGCAAGTGTGCCAGCACCATACTGCAACCTATGTTATTTGTCCAAGATTACTCAACTGACTGTATAGGACTTATTCAATCCTAATGGTATCCATACAGTCTCGATGGCCCACCTGTAGGGCTCAATAACTCAACCCCCCCACATCCGAAACACCCCCGCATCCAAAACACCCCATTTCTCCTCCTTTACCACCATTACTACCTTTTTTAAATTATCATAATAATTAC
>JFFI01002612.1:9865-26623 GCA_001563125.1 Colletotrichum salicis
TTTTTTTTGTGAACCCGCGGATGGGTCAGAGAACAGTATGGTAAAATGGATTAAAAGAAGTACCTGGCTGAAAGAAGATGATTGGAAATGCTTTGTTGAGGGAATCAAAGAAAGGCTGGCGACAGCAGAGGTCTCGCGAGGCCAATCATGTCATGTCAGAAATGGCCGACATGGGGTGTCATGAAATTTCGTTCGTTGCGGCTCTGTGGTGAGGAGGAAACGGCGACGGCGACGGCGGTAACTGATGGTAGTTGCGGCGGTGGTGGTGGTGCGTTGGTTGCCGGTGCAGGTCGTCAGTCATCGATCCGGTGGTGGACGGTGGTGGACGAGCTTAGGTTGGCCAAGGTCTTTCCCAATGTGCTCCGCGCTAAGGTGGGTGGTCCGGTCACACGTTCCCCGGATATCGTGTGCAGGAAGGTACCTATCCGTACAAAGTGGTACCTTCTCGCAACTGCTGGTCTTGCCTCTATCAGTATCCGCACCTTAGGTAAGGTAAGAGATTGGGGCAAAACACTCCGACTTCTCCGACCAGAAGAGAACGGAATTGTTTCCCAATTTGATTGGTAAAGGGAGACAAGAGACAGGGCTACTGAGAACTTGCCTTTCAAGGATCTCCTTCTTGCTTGTTTGGGGTGATGGAAGTCGTTAGCAAATGGATAAAAGGAAGGTGTTGCACCTGAGTGAGGGCAGTCCCGAAGTTGGATAAGGTAGGTACATCAAAAACCAAAGCAATCCGGCGGCAGTACGGATTTAGAAGAACACGGATAGGTAGGGGTATATTCGTCGGGTCCCATAACTACTTATTCGGTCCCGCACCTTCAGTTCCAGATTTGGGGGCGGAACCCCGGGATCATCTTGCGACGTGTCGTTCCTGAACGTTGGCGGCAGGGGCATTTCAGTTGTTTTGGACCTGCTCTCTTAGTCACAACCTAACGCTACTTTCTTTGAGACGGCTGATATCTCACACACAGACAGGCCTGCCATGCGAATGAGATAGATTAACTGCAAGCTCAAATTCTCCGACGGCTATGGAGGAAGACACGCATACGAAGACATATTCGTATGCAAATACGGCAAACAGCTCCTAGCCCCTTCTTCTTCCGTCGAAATAGGTATGCTGTCCTCATTGTTTTCAGAGGGCAATGCATAGGTAAAAATATATGTCTGGGCACCAAGTTGGTCATTCCATCTTGTTTCTTCCCGCCGGTCTTACACTATGGCCGATGATACAAGCAAGGAATGGCGCTGCTACGTGCAGCCCCTCTTACTTGGGTCTGGCAGCACTGACAATAGGGATTTGAACTTTTTTGCATGACCTGAGTGCTATCTGTATTAGTTGACACTCAAGGGAAATGTGTATAGTCTGGGAGTGATCTCTCCAAGATGGTAGGGTAAGAAATGGAAAATACTTGTGGTGTCTGGCTCAGAGTGAAACCGAAATCCGGCAACGGTTATCGCCGATGACTGACCCCACATACTTTGCGCATGGAAGATATAATACATCCATACCTACGGCAGCATGCAGAGACCAAGCAAAGCAAGCAGCAGTGCTGGATCAAGGGATGGAATTGACTTCTCGTGTATTGGCAGGACGCGGTCAATATAAGATATATTACCACTTAGTACGGATGCGGATGCTCTGTATGCTTCACCCCGCAACTCATCTTCGACGGACCCCAACAAGCTGGTCAGCAGGTCCCCTTCGCCTCGCCTCGGCTCAGTTGAAGCCTTGCGTTAGAGAGGTCACGACCCCACGACCCCAGGAAAAAAGAACGCGACGGTGACGTTTCCTGAGCCATGGAGGGGTCATTCCGGCCTCCCGCCTCTCCATTGCTATCGCTGCGTCGCACAGAAAAAGTCCAAGAAGCATGTTCCGAAGGGCCGCGTGCTGTGACCGATCCCTCCGCGTTGCTTGACGGCATTTGCGATCTTCTTTGACTTGAGCAATCCGTGACCACACCGAGAGAGGAAACCTGCCTGTCTTTCTGCGTAACAGGCAACCCTATGACTCCAGATTGCACACTGTCTCTTCACAACCACAGTCAGCCCCGTAAACATCTCAACACGTTGATGTCAACTATCGCGAGGCCACGGTCACCTCTTCTTCTCCAATGTGCCACCTGTTCTGGTTTGTCAACCATCTAGTGACCCCGTTGCGACCCTTCCTCCGAGAGCTAGGAGAGAGAGAGTTAATACCGTGTCTCTTCTGCTTGCTGTTGGTCAATAAGAAAAGGTACATTATCTCGACCGTTCCCCCTCTCCCCTCCTCCCAGCCCACGCCACAACCCGCGCGTGTTGTCAAATGGTACCTCGCCTGCACCTAGCTTACCTTACATCACCTACAACCTTCCCTGACCTTCCTAAGCAGCCGGAAGGGACCCCTCTCTTTCCTGCCCCCCCTCCCTCAACCCAATTGTTGCTTAACCTAGAAACGCTATTTATTATGCGCTCTTACCGCCTTGACTCTGCCGTCTGACTGCAAATCCAAACGAAACAACAGCATCATCGCCAAATACAAAGTCGTCGCGAGCGTCGTCTTGCATTTCTGAAAGACAGAAAATCTTACCCTGGTCATCTTCGTGGCCCCCATAAGCTAGAACATAACGGAGTCCACTCCTCCGAAGCTCCTTACCCAAAGCAAATTACTCCACCACGAAGCATCACAATCCACTACAAACACCACACCTCGGCCAGCATTCACTTCATCAGGCCGTGCATCACCTCCACGAAATCGAACACACGATCGAGCGAAACGAATACAACCCTTTCTCGGCCGAAGACGAACCTTCGAATTCACAAACAACCTAGACACCAAAACCCCCTCCCTCATCAATCATGGCGGCCTTCGTCACCAACCTCTGGGATTCAATCTTCACCCCAGGCCCAACACCGACTCTCCTCCGCGCAACCAACGCAACCTTTGCCGCGCTCCAGCTCCTCCTCGGTATCCTCCTCCTCGCCACCTGGAGCATCCACTTTGTCATCCTCTCCTTCCTCAGCGCGGGCCTCTGGTACGCTATTAACTGGTTCGTCATCGAGCTGGCACAGCACGCAGAGGAAGAGGCCAAGAAGGCGCGTGGGACCGATACATCCGCCGGCGGAGGAGCAGGAGGCACCGCGGCAGGAGCCAATACTCAAGGAACGGATGATAGCGACACCGAGGTTGAGGGCAGCGCCGTTGTCGGAGGAGTAAGGGGTGGCGCTCGCGGGAGGAAGGGCGTCGTGGGCGGCAGCAGTCAGGTTGAGACAGCTGCGGAGCAGCAGCAAGCGGCCGACTTGAAGCACCGCACCACTGTTTCCGCCGCCGCCGAGTCTGGGGCTGAAGATGCCACGAATGGGGGCACGCAGTCGAGCGTGAGCACTGAGGATGAGTGGGAGAAGGTTTCGGAGAACGAGAACGAGAAGGATAAGTGAACTGATCTCGAAGCGCGACGACGACGACGACGTACGGAACACACATGACGACGACGATGCGCTTAACCAACACCACTCGTCGAGCGATGCACACCACTAGAATATTTTACGACTATGTAGGAGGAGGAGGAGAGCGGGAAGCGACGGGGGATTGTGGGGAGAAAGAGACAGATGTTCGGGATGCATCCGCGCGACGAGAGATTTGAGATACCCTTGAGCAAGCGTCGACACATGCGCTACCACTGTGCGGACCGGACTCGTACATAGGGCTTTGGCAGCGTGCTCCATCGCAAGCGGCTCCACGTACAAATACTTACAAAGACAGCGATTCACACCACCCATATCCTCATTCATCCGTGACCGCGAGTGTATTCACTGGAGACTATGCAGAAACATAGGTCCCTTGCGTCTAGCAAAAGCCGGCAGCCTCGACATGTGCCATTCCCTTGAGATTCCCTAAATGAAACCAAAGCCCTATGCGCTTTATCCCACACATGATCTAATGCGAGAGAACATGGACTCTCCTTTTTCCGTAACGCCATCTCATATCCCCTACGCTACCTTTGCCCGTACAATAATGAAATGCGTGCTATTTCTTCTTTACCGACTCGTACATCAGGCTCAGAGATACTTGAGCTTTCGCGTGGCGAACGCGGCCACCACCGCGCACATGGCACCAATAAAGAGACACACTGCAATAGCGTTGGGTCCATCGGTGTTGTGCTGCTCGTGTTCGGGTGCGTCTGAAAGCTCAGGACTCTTGCCCGGCTCTAGTATTGTGAAGACAATGGTGCTTATGAAGGTTCCGATGAATTGTGGCAGAGTGGTGTAGATGTTGAGTATGCCAAAGTAGATGCCCGACAGCTCGCCCGTAGACGACGTGGTCTGCTGGCCACCCTCGTCCGGGCCGTGTTCCAGGTGGAGTGGTTGGTCCTGGCCGAGCGTGGGCAGCTCAATGTTGGAGCTGTTTGATAGGCGGCGGTAGGCTGCTGTCCCGCTGCCGCCTACTTCGCGGGCACCACTGAGCTTGTTTACCTCTACGCCGAGGAAGGTCGTCGGCGCCCACATGGCGATTGTCCAAGACAAGCCGCAGGAGGCGACGAGGAAGGTTGCGAAGCGGAAGCTTTGCGCAAAGGGGGCCAGGCACATGGCTGCAGCGAACATGAGGTGGCCGCACATCCAGGCGGTCATGAGATCGGGCTTGTTCTTGTTGAATCGTTCTAGGAATGGCGCAATGGCTTGGGGCGGTCGAGCCGTGAAGTTGTCATCGTCTGGCGATTTGACCAACATGGGTAGGAGCCAGGCGCCTATGAAGGTAATGGTCGAGTATATGACCAGCGCCAAACTGCCGATGCGGCCAATGTCGCCCAGGGCATCTTTGGAGTCTTTACCCTCTGCCGGAGCGTCGTATCGGAAGTACGTCTCGCCAACCCAGGTGGTGCTGTAAAACAAAAACGGAAACCAGCCGATCCAGGACCAGAACTGGGCCCAGCAAATGGCCTGGATTCGAGGGGGAAGATGAAGCAGCGTCGACCAAATCTGGCGGAAGACCTTGAACCGCCCGGTGGCTTTGCGGGGGTCGTGTCTTGTCGACACCAAGACCCGCTCGTTAACGGCCCAGCAAGTCACGCCGGAAGAGAAGAGCATCAAGAAAGTGGCGATGAGCGTGAGCTGCTTGAATTGCGAGTCGCCCATTGCCTTTCCAAATATGCCGACTAGGTCGATGGCACCGGCTCCATAGCCCAGCATGTGTCCAATCGCGGACATTCTGCTAGCTTTGTGGGGATTAGCGGACGGGATGCAACCTGGGGTGATGATGCGCGTCTGAGCTTCACTTACACCAAGCGGCGCCAGTCTGTTGCTTCTCAATAGGGAGGGTATCGACGATCAGGCTTCGTGCGCAAGACATTACTGTGCCGAAGTCAGCAGGGGAATCAACGATAGACTTGGGTGCAGGCTTGTTTAGACGCACCAGCATTGATGGCGAAATCCACAAAGTAGATGGCCAACACCGCCAGGATGATTGTGAAGATTCGCGCCGTCTCCTTGTCCGAAACGAACATCTCGACAATCTCTTTCGTGAATCCCAAGGTCAGCAGGCTAATTGCAACGATAATTGACCCAACCACGATGAATGGTCGCCGCCTGCCCCATTTCGACTTGGATTCGTCCGCGATGGCTCCTACAATGGGCTGAACCACGAGCCCCGATAACGGTCCCGCGATCCATACCAGCGAGGTGTTGCTCTTTGTAAGGCCGAGGTTCAATAAGTATGGTGTACAATCTGTTGTCGGGATGGATTAGTATGGGAAGACCAGCGACATTGGACGCACAGCGACGTACATGTCATCTCAATTCCCCACGTGAAGCTGCATTTAGGATCACGTCAGCATGGCAGGCCCATTGGCAGTTGTGGCTAGCAAACGTACGTGATACCAAGGGTATTAAAGGTCAAGAGCACCATTCGCATGGCCTCTGAGCTCCCCCTGATGGAGGGCTGACCCGCCCAGCTAGACATCCCTGCGGGATCTTGCTCTAACACGAGAGCGTCGTCGTCTTCGGGATAGTCGTAAGTGTCGTCGCTCTCGCCGCTTCTAAACCTGTCCGTATGGTGTCGGGCGAAATTGCCAAGACCGGGAAGCTTCGTGTCCCCTTCGCGATGCACTTCTGGGGGTTTGCGGATTGCAAAGGGAAAGTCGACGTCGTCATCGAGCTCGTTGCTGCCCTTGTCTTCGCCGTCGATGTTGCTGCTGGAAGATCTAGAGGGCGTCCTTATCGGTGTCGATTTGCCGCCCGAGTAATCGTCGTCGAAGTCGCGGTCGTACAGCGAGGGGGAAGGATGAAGGTGTGAGAACGGGGAACTGTGCGACGAAGTCGTTGAGGCCGACGTATGGGCCATTTGAAGGGGCCGGCGCAGCACTCCGTACTGCAGGCTGCTTGCGCTGCCAAGGGCAGGGCGGGCGGCTTCCGTATGGGCAGGGGGGTTTTCGAGGTGTGGACCAGGACCGAATTTAAAGTAATCCGGGCGTCGTGGCCGCTGCGGATATCAGGACCGGGTGCGCGTCATGCCCACAATTCCGTGGTTGTGAAAGGAAGATCAGCCAACGGGGGTTAACTTGGCTGGCGGTTTGGGGATGGATGCAACGGAGGTTCAACATGTGCAGGCCAAAGGAGTGGTGGTAACGTCGAGCTATGGTGGGCCCAGCATGGAACAGGCGCATCTAGGGACCAAGATACGTAAGGTACGGGGGAGATGATGAGGTAGGGGGCCAGCTGGGCGGCCGGAATGCAATACGAAATTGGCAGGGCGGGTAAATACATTCATTCACAGTCCAACTTTGATGGATTGTGCAGAGTCGGGAGCTTGGGATAATGTAATGATTAGGTACTACCTAGATGATTGGGGTCCGGTGGGACAAGACAGCCCAAGACTCGGGAGATGCATAAGAACAGAAGAGGGAGCAAACGTCAATCCAATGGCCAGGGAAGCAATATCTCAGCCTGCTGTGCTGTGCTTTCCTCATATAGATGAGGATGCGTGGCTTGTTGGGAGGGAAGGTTTTAAGTATTGTTGTACAATCGTTCTATCTAGGAGTAGAAATAGGGAGTACCTTGTACCTCACGCTAGGGAGACCACCAGAAGTGGTTGGAACGAGGAAGCCTGCGGTATCAAAAATTTTGATTTAATGTGGCTTGAAACAATGGAAAGTAACTTAGATTGCCCTGCACTCGCACTCCGTTCAATGGGATTACCTATTAGGTTCCATTCTATTGTTTGCCGATTCCTCCTTGACCAAACGGACTGGCTCGAAAGTTGGAGCCACGTCGAAGCTTACACAGGGAGTTTCTCGCGTTGGAAGCTCTGGCCATCTAAAGAAGCCAGGTTCAACTATCAAGACGCGCCGTATTGGTGTAAGGTACATAGATGCTCTGTGAGTATCGTGGCATGGCCATAGCCTGACATTGATAGATAAGGTAGTTACGCGGTTCAGACTTCCAAACTCACGACTGAGTGAATCACATATGCGCCAGTCATGCCTTGACTGCAGAGCTTGAGATCTACCAGTTACCCAGCAGAGCAACTTGAACATACAATGCCCACACTCAGAACTTGTTAGAGACAATTTCTACCTCACCGTTGCTTTGGCTTTCTCCTAATTGCGATACACGACCAAGTGCTGTTGAGGGTGAATTGCATCAACGCATTCCATAATTTACCACACATTACCCTACCTTAGGGTGAGTTGGGTGCCTCAACATACATCTCCTTCTCCCCTTCAACTGTAAAAGGAACGGTAAATGTAAAATACCTTACCTAGGTAGGTAGCTTACCTCAGCGAGGGCCCGCTGTGAGAACGGACTCGGGTGCCGCCTGCCCCTCCGGCATGTGCCGTCACTTGGTCCAAGGACTGCCCCGCGTTCAACGGCGTGCCCCGCCATCCACGCTTTCTGAGTGAGAGTTTGCACCAGTCGCAGCTCCGACATAAGCCAACGTGGAGGTGGCCCGCGGTGATGAGTGACGACTGCTGCCGCACACTAAGACGGCGGGGTTCCAATCCACCACACAAAATTTCCGCCCTCTCTCTCCAAGTCTTGGCCCGGCCTTTGACTCACCGCAGAATCGAACAAGTGCAGTGCCCCTCCTACGGACAGCTTCCGCGACGACCAAGAACAAAGTCGCGCAGACTTCGACTTTTATCATTACCCGAGTCCCAGACCAATTGACTCGAAATCACGCTCGCTTTCCAAGCCTCAACTCTCACCCCTCCGAACACACCACACCGAACCTGTGCTGTGCGACCCAAAAACCACCCCGCCGCTCTCGCTGCAGAAATTCTCGTCGCCATTGGCTTCACTGCGACCTTGTGCTCCATTCCACACACGCGCCCGGCCCGACCGTTTCCACCTAACCTCTTGAAGCGTTTCAACTCTGGGAACGACTTCTCCCCACCTATTATATTCCCGTCTGTCGATCGCGTCATCGCAATATACGTTTGCCTACCATGGATTTGGTCAACCAGTTGGTTTCTACCCCTCCATCGCAACCACCATGGACCAGTTCGCAGAGAAGCTAATGACGAAGCAAAGCCTAGAGGGCCGCCTTCTGTTCGCCGTGCCCAAGAGTAAGTCAAACCATGATGTTCATCCCAGAACCAAAAGGCGCACATGCTGACAGTGACTCCTTTCCACAGAGGGCCGCCTGAACTCCGCTACGCTGAACCTGCTTGAGGGAGCCGACATCAAGTTTCGCCGCGAGAACCGCCTCGACATCGCTCTCGTCAAGAACTTCCCCATCGCCCTCATCTTCTTGCCCGCCGCCGATATCCCCACATTTGTCGGCGAGGGCCGCGTCGACCTTGGTATCACAGGCTGGGACCAGGTCAAGGAGCACGATGCCGGCGTCATCAGCAGCAACAAGGCCCGGAGAGCCTCTGTCGAACTGAATCCCGAGGGCGAGGAGCTTCAAAAGGTCGGAGGCTGCGAGATGGTCATGGAGCTCGGCTTCGGCCACTGCAAGCTGCAGACCCAGGTCCCCGAGAAGGGCCCCTACGCGACAACGGAAGACCTTATTGGCAAGACCATTGGCACCAGCTTCGTCAACCTGGCTGCCGAGCACTTTGCTAAGCTGGAGCTGGGCGTCGACGCCGATGGTAACAGCAACACCTCCCCCAAGAAGCTTCGCACCAAGATTATCGATCTCAGTGGAAGTGTCGAGGCTGCCTGTGCGCTGGGTGTCGCCGATGGCATCGTTGATCTTGTTGGTAAGTAGTCGTCCTGGGATGGCCAGCATCCAAACAAGCACTAATATCCGCATCCAGAGTCTGGTGAGACCATGAGGGCCGCCGGCCTCAAGGCCATTGACACAGTCGTCGACTCGCAAGCCTGCCTCATCAAGTCTCGGTCGCCGTCAAACAACGAGTTGATCGAGCTCATCGCCGCCCGTATCCGCGGTGTCATCACCGCTCAGAGATTTGTTCTGTGCCAGTACAACATTGAGAGATCACGTCTTTCCGACGCCAAGTCGATTACCCCTGGAAAGCGGGCGCCGACCATCACAGCACTGGACGAGGAGGGCTGGGTCGCCGTCAGCTCCATGGTTGAGAAGAAGAAGATTGCGCTGGTGATGGACGATTTGACCCGCGTTGGCGCTCAGGACATTTTGGTGCTTGATATCCACAACACTCGATAGAATTTTGCAGTATTTTGGAAAGAAAAATATATGAATACCATTAAATATACAATGCTCCTGCAAGAACTGTCAGCAAAGGTGCAAGAGTCAACCAAGATATCGCAATTGGAGGTGAAACCCGCGAGGGTCCAGAAGAACAAGATGTAAACAACAGTGAAGCTGAGTGAAACGGCCGTCCATCATAGACAGAACTGAGCAGTTGTGGCTGAGATGACGGTATTTCCTACGGGTACGTATGACATTGAGGCGTCGACATTGCTTGCGTCGCTAGCGTTACATTTCGAGGCTCTGCACTTTTGCTCGGCCTTCCTCTGTGGACACAGGGCTGAATTAGAACGAGCAGAGCCACGCACTGGGCACCCCTGATCAATAGAGCTCTAGGATCTCTGGGGGCTCGTGTCCACGAGTCCGCACGAGCGAATTGGATAGGTATCGGTCGATGCTCTGCGTAAGTTGTGTGTGTTTCGGGGCTTTCTTTCACTGCAATTCTTTAGCTTGTGTTGGGAGAGGTGTGATGTGATGTCTTGCTGATCAGCGATCCCCAATGGGCGCCAAGTGGGTACCTTCCGTCACTCCCGTATCCCAACCGCAGTGCGCGCGCAAGGTGAGTGGTGAGGTACCATAAGGTAAGGCGCACCACCTGGCAACCGAAACCGAGGCGGTGGTGATAAATTTAGGCCCAGTACGGATAGTGGCAGCACGGCGGCGGTGCTGCCCGCCCGCGCCGAAGCTACCGATGATCAGGTACCTCACCTTGCCTTACTGACATATTTCTATCTCCGCACGCCGCCGTCTTTTGACGTTCCTCCCTTTTTCTGAAATCTCGATTCTTACTCTCATCTCTCATACGTAAAGTCATTGGAAGATTGCCAGAAAGCCCGATTCCAAGGCTCATAAGTCATTTACAACCAGACGTCCATCGTCCACGGACTCTGCAAGCATTTCGGCCATCGGGAGGCAATGTCGTCATCAACAACAGCCACCAAGGTCACTGCCACGCGAGGCGGCAGTGACGCTGGAGCTGTCCAGCAGTCTACCATTTACAAGGTAAGCTCATACGCGCTCAATTCCAAACGGAGATTATGAAGCCCGGGGTTGCTTTGCAAGGACCGAAGAGGTGTTTCCAGACGAGCTGGGGGTATCTCAGGGTCGCTGTGTTTTGGTACGCAAAACCGCTCACATTTCCACCACAGGTCGTAATGACGCCTATCATTCTCGTCTCCTTTCTGCTCTCCCTCGCATGGGTAGACCTCACCTACACAATCAGGAGGTCAAGAAACCACGGGCGGCAAGGCTGGATGCCTTCCTGGCTGCACAGCATCCTCTACCGGAAATCACAGTACCGTTACGCAGAGGCCAAGGATTCAAAGACATCGACACCGACGACGACGCCGAGTCCCAAGGACGAGCGGGAGGAGTTTTACTACCACAGTAAACAGAAGAAGCTGTTGCGCATGGAGATGGACGATGCGTTCCAGCTAAGGGGCCATGTTCTCGTGGTGATGGCGCTCGTCTTGCTTACTACGTCGCTTGCTTTTGCTTGGGGTGGCTGGATCGTTTCCAGCTGGGCGTGGAGGAACTTTGGCGAGAGAGCTTTCGAGATCTGAAAGATTGCGAATGAGGATGGGAAATATGCGCCGGGTTGAGATGCCTGGTATATGGTCGCAGCTCGTCGATTTTCCAACGCCCTTCCCGGTTACTTCAATGCGCACCCGGGATGAAGGCGACGCAAGTTGGGATAAACTTTCTATCCATGCGGCTGTCTTCCAAGGGCTCTGCCAGAATCGATTTCTTGGGGCCCACTTGACACAACAGGTGGCTGGCTCGGCGCGCCCTCGACAATCCGACAACGGGGAGCATCTCAAAGCTTACCTCAGTGTTAATGTTTTACTGATCAGGGCCTGAAGACTGATGTTTGGATTTCATGGAAAGACCGGATGATGGTTCGGATAAAATGGCGTAGAGGAGAGAGCTCGGAAGTGTGATTATACCCTGGAGTTGATTTGTAGCTGTTTGCAGTTAATGATAGAACCAAAAGTCTTCAACTTGCTCAAGGTGGATTTGGGATAGCCAAGTTTTGTTCCTGTCGGACATATCACATTGCTGTCTGGAGCATTCGTCATAACTCTTCATAAGAAAGAAGCGAAAATGTCACTAGAACCAGGGCATCGTGCTCAAAGCATCTCACATTGACTGTGATGTTCAAATGTCCATGAGTAAGAGTTTGCTTTATAAAAGGGAACCTCCCTATAACAGGAGCCAATTTCAAGGTAAAAAGATAGGTGAAAGAGGTCATGTTATTGTTACTACAAGGAAGCCGCGATCATGCGGTCCAGTCTTAGATACGGATCGAGTTGGGAGGAACGACGGAGATTGGGATCGCTCCTTCCTCCAGGTGTTAGATTGACATCAGATCAAATCGCCCCGAGCCTTACCTTTTGAGTAGCTTCATATCTTTATCTTCCACTAAGCACTGGGCTATTTGTTTGAAGCGTTCTGAGCTGTATAGAGCCCGGTTATACCGTGAAGTCCCCGGTATATTTTGGAGTCCATATCCGATCCTTCATCATTCTAGCATGGTTTTTGTTCATCGCTTCTTAATTATTCAAGATCTCTGGTTTCACAGCACTCCCTACTTGTGCACAGCTTAGAGTCCCGATTTTCATGTCCTATAGACGATTAGAACACAGGCTCTTAGCCGCGTACACATATATCTCTCATAACCCTTTTTTCGTCTCTATAGTACCAGATAGAGGCCCTCCTGCTTTTGGGCGTTTAGAATTCTAATGCGCTTGTATTTAAGTCTTTTAGAGAAGAGCTTGTTGCACTGCATCTTCTTGCTTGTCAACTGCCGGGGAAGGGGACTCAAGTGGGGCAGATGGTGGAGTGGGCCCAGCACCCTCAAGGACCGCTGCTTCCCCTGCCGGCTCTGGTAAATTTCTGGGCCTTCCCTCTTAAGGTACCCCACACACCCGCCGACTTCCTCTTTGCACCTTTCCTTTTTGGCTCTTAATGCGCCCACTCCAATCAACTCTTTCAACTCCAACTCATTCAACCTAGCTCGCAAGCTGCCTTTACAGACTAATTCATTCATCGCAAACACGTCACAGAGAGATTCGGCAAATGCGACACATGAAAATAAAGTCATGTCAGAGCCGGAGCCTGCACCTCAAAGGCCCGGCATCTTGCACGGCATCAACGCGCCATTGAGTAGTGCCCTCAGAGGAGAGCTATACCAAGCTATCGAGGCTCTTTACGCGGTCGGTGGGCCCGACACGTCCCGCGCGATTAAGTCAGAGACAGAAAGCCATTCCACTACAACAGATCAACGCCAGCAATCAGCCTCCAGTCATGCACTAGATACTGCATACGGTCGGCTCTCGGAGATTTTGAAGCACTGGGACTCTAGGATTCAGGACCGATCCCTATCACGTCAATATGCTGTCTACCACTTCCACGCCCCGAAAAATGCCGTGGAGTTCGAGAGTTGGGTCATGGGGCAGAACATGTCTGCTGCTGACTCTACCCTCATGGCTCGTCTCATAGACCTGTGCCCTCGGCTAGGATTCGAGGTTCTTCCAGTGGTCATGAAATATACAGGAGCCCACTGCCAGTACCAAGCTTGGATTTCCTTCCAGCAAGACGGCAACGCCGGGTCGCAAGCCCCTGAGCAGAATGGCTTCTGGCAGGTCAATCAGCATGTCACCCACTCACCCAGTATCCGGTATTTTGGCAGATTTGATGAGCTCACGCTTGCCGAAACCATTGATTGCCATGAGGGCAATGTGCTAGATGAGAGGAACATCCTCTGGGAAAGGGCCCGTCGTTCAATTTTCTCATGGGGATGGCCCCATGAGGAGAGGGCATTTGACGAAGAGCGAAGATATCGTGAGGCGAACCCTCAGTGGTACCAGAACATTGTCCCAGGCACTAGTGGTGATATAGGATATTACTTCGCACCGGTAAGTTCAAGGCGACCAGCCATCACGGTGTTTGTGATTATATTCTAACTATTCACAGGCAATCATCATTACACCTCTCCAAACACAACTAGACTTTGTCAACATGGCCGATCAGACCCAGCTTGCTGGAAACCTCTGGCGCTATCTCTTGCGGCAATGCAAAGGATCTTCAGAGTCAGCATTCTACTTTGGAGCGCTCAGGTCTCTTTGTCACTTTGTTTGGCCTCAACGAGGCAATGAGTTATCAGAGACACAGATTCTCGGCCTGCGAGTTACGAACCGTGAAGATCTCATTAACAAGATCGACCCCGGTCCAATGGGTGACCTCATTTTGACTTCACTGGTTTTCAAAGACCATCAGCTTTTCCAGAATCTCGTCGCCAACATCCGATCTGCGCCGATTGTAGACTACAATTGGATATGCCAAAATGCGACCTCCTATGGCTACTCGGCAGCCGATGCTCTTTTTGAGTAAGTTGAAAATTTCCAATCACAGACCTTGACTAACAAAAGCTTAGGCTCCGACATTTTCTATTCGAGGGCAACAAATTCTTACAAGTTACTAGCATAGTCGACAAGCTGCCTGCATGCTCTGAGGCCAACATTTCGAGCGAAAACACCCAGGGACTGGGGATCATGGCTATCAGAATACTGGAAGCCCCTCTTTCAGCTAGCCATGGCCGGGCCGTAGTGAACCTCTTGAAGTTGTTCAAGGAGTTTGGCAAGTGGAGAGACACGTAAGCACATTTTCCATTCTTTGTTTTCTTCGCATACTAATGCTCGACAGGATGGACGAGGCTGTGAGCCGACTTGGAGACATCCAAAAGCAGAGTCAATTCATATTTGGAATGTTCAACAGACTCTTTGAGGTGACACAGAGAGACAACCTGCCCCTTGGCCAAGTTGCCGAGTTCTATGAGAGGCACGCAGGAATGCAAGTCGCATCACGAACGTTGTGGAGGATCGAGAACTTGGTCAGCAATGCCCACAGAGAGCAAAGCACTGAAGCAAAGGCTGCTCGGCAGGCTTGGTGCTTTGCTGAACCAACAGAAGAACTTCTTAACGGCCTTTCAAAGACGGGCCCGGCGAGTCACACAATGATCGCTGGACTATTCCGAAATCTTGATCGTCTAGGTATGGATGATCAAGTATCCGATCTCGCAAACCACATTGCTCGGCATGTTACCGAGATTGAGCCTATCCATTTGGCACCTCTCTGGCTACCACTGCTCAGGACTCTCCAGGACGTGGTGGACCCCGATAAGCCGGCGTACCAGCGCCTCTTTCAGGCCATCTTTGAGCACTATGAGAGCGCAGTCTTTGAGGATGTCTCAGGGCGGATCGAGCGGGAGCCGAGGTCGATACCCCCAATGGCCGAATGTTGCCGCCACTGTAAGACCCTCGACTCTTTCTTGGAGCAACCAAGTTGGAAAACGATTCACTTAGTAAAGCCGAGGGCAGTAGTGGATCACATCCAAAGACAGCTCAACAAACAAGATAAACCCATCAAAATAGCCATCTACGGTAAGAACGAGGCTAGTCTAACGATGCAGCTTGTCAAGATTTCGCTTGTCAACGAAAGAATCCGCACAACTGGAGCATTGAGCAGACAGGAGGCAACCAGAGCTGTCCATCAATTTGACCCAGATGTTCTGCTGTCGTTCCTTGGAGACAAGGGCAACATTATGTGGAAGCTTGCAGATGCGGAGTCGCAAGGGCCCCCCACGAATATCGCCGCAGAACCTTCAGCTTCTTCCTCGCTGTCTCGAAGAAGTTACCAAGGATTTTCAACCAGAGACGATTTGCCCTCGCGCGACCATGCAGTTCACAATCAGGCAATGCCCAAGACTGAGAACATGGACATGGCGGGCATTGTGAAGCCAGAGCCTTCGTCCACTAGCATTTCAGCAGCTAGGCGGTCAGGTCACAGGGATATCAGAGGCATGTTTGGCGCAAGCGTCAAAAAGGAGAAGTCAACAACCACTCCAAATAGTAGCAGCCAACATGGTATACCCGTCTCCAACGGCACCTCAACTAGAGATCGACTCAAGAACTTGGGCAGGATTAAGCTCGAGTCTACGCCCAAGTTCGACGATGAATCGACGGCCCGACTCCGGGCGAAACTAGACAAGAGTCTGACGCCAAGAGAGACACCTCGAAGCAGCAACAGCAATAGATTCGAATCCAGCGTGTTGAGAACGCGGAACCCGTTGGCCCCGTTCGGAGGGGGTGGCTCGAGAACCGAACCCGTGTCTTCGTTCAACAGACGAGCCGGCTTAACGGGGGAGTCTACGTCGTCGCTTCAAAGCACGCCCAACGAGCCCTCCAAAACCCCGCGGTTGGACGCCATGTTAGGTGGCCCTACACCTAGGCCTACACCACGTCTCAATGCTTTAGCAGGAGGTACCTCTAGCAGCACAAGTCGACTAGGCCTCGGGGTCAGAGCTAGAAGCCCCTCAAGCAGCCCGTCACCAGCTACCGGCAGCAGCAACCAGCCAGACTACATGGCGGCGATCCTGGACGCGGAGCGCTCCAAGAAGCGTCGGACCGGCTCAACATGGGAGGTGCGGACGGCCTCGGGTAATGTCGTGGGCTCGGGCACGGCGTCCTCTGCCGCGAACAGGTCGCGGTTCAGCAGACTTGTCGACGCGAGTGAACAGGATAATCCACGACTCACATCTCTTATGAACGAGAAGAGCCCCCCAGGTTCGTGCAGCGCGGTTGGAGGAACTAGGGCCACGTCGAGCGCTCTGACACCACGGTCTCATAATGTGAGGCCGGGACAGAGTCGCATTTCCGGCACGTTTCCTCGCAAGAGACAGATGGAGGACAATGCCGACGATGAGGTTATTGACCTCTGCGGCGACGATGGCCCTTCTCTCGGAGGACGTCTGGGAGGATCCTACGGGGGGAGCAAGAGGGTGAAGACGACCCCGGTCTTCAATCTTCTTGACGATGACCCTTTCGGCGAGGATTAATAGGAAGGGGTTGGTATTCGTTTCTTTTGGCATGAGCTCAGGGCGTTGGGCATTAGTGAGCATTTACTTCACAGGACATGGCTTGATGAAATTTCCATTGGTAAAAGAGGTTTCCCTTTCCTGATTGCCAGGATGTGACGGTAATTACGGGAGAGCGTTTGACCAAGGCATATTTTGCTTCTTCTGCCTCGGAGGGGCGTATATAGGCAAAAAA
>JFFI01002614.1:0-16662 GCA_001563125.1 Colletotrichum salicis
TCTTGGGCATCTAGGGCATCTAGGTAACGCGGTTACTAATTTCAGACATCCAGCTCCAAGACGTTTTGTTTCTGAAGCCGCATCCGGGAAGGACCTGCCTATCGCGGTATGGAGGGCGACGGGTGGTTGTCGACCTCGACTCCATTTTGGGACATGAGATGTGCAACAGGGAGGCTTTAATCTGAAGGGCTTAGCGTTTTGCAGTTGAGTAGTTCAGGGTAGGCAAGCACGGCAAGTGAAGGATAGGGCTGAGAAAGTTGTGGGCTTCTTGTGCCTGAGTAAGCGTTGCCGTAACGTTTTTCTTTTCCCGCCCTCTTTCTTGCCTGACTCTGACTAGGTTCGGCTCTTGTGAGAGCTTGGCCTTGAGTCTCATAGGGGTCTAGTGTGAACAAGGTATGCGTGGAGGGGACGGCAGGTTTCTAAAGCTGAATAATGGGATTCCTTTGGGAGGAGCCGAAGGATGCTGGGGGTTGCTTAAGAGACTAGTCGTGATAGTCCTTGTAAGGGAGAAGCAAAGGGATGGATTATGTGGGAGGAGCTCTAGATAGAGCGGGGGAGCCAAGAGTGGCTGTTTCTAGGTGGCGCCTTGTGGGCTTAGCGTTGCGTGTTCTAGAATCTCGATCCTATGGATATAGAGGCGTCCGAGGCGTTTGTGATACGTGAGAGTTGGAAGTATGGAAGCTAGGAAGATACGGAAGGAAGCGAAGAATGTTTAAGATGACGCGGTACAGTGGCTCTATGGAAACCGGCTAGATGCGGTAGATGGCGAATATGGTGGGGGCGGCGTTGAAGGAAGGGACGATTGTGAGAAATGCTCGGTAATTGGATATATCCAGGTTGACGAGGTACATGTGATGACTTTGCTAGTTGATCGGGGTTGAGGGCGGGGACTTTGGTGAAGGAGTCGAGACATGTGGCTTGATGGTGGAATTGGCATGTCAAGAAGGCAGCGTCGCAACACGTGGTCCGCAGGCAACGGCTCGAACTCTTTCTTATCTGATCTGGATGGATCACGTGAAGTTGGGTAGATTGAGCGGGGCTGACCGAAAGCTGACTTGAAGTTCTGGGTTATCATGATTCCCGTGTAGGAGTTCTGAAAGATTCAAGTCGCTTAGGTTGGGCAGTCCTAGGCGGCAACTGGCAACTGTCGAGACACGAGGTCGGAGTGGTTCTTAGCATAACTTGGCGTGGAATATTCCAATAAGGGCGGGCCGTAGCGATGGTTGAACATTTACTCATCATCTCGAGCAAACTGTACAAGTGAAGTGATGTGAGTCTTTTGGCTACCTATCTTGAAAATGTGTCAGCTCAAGCAAGACGTGTAAGTCACCGGAAGTTTCTCAACAGACTTGTCTATAGATGATGTAAAATGAACATCATTGATAGCGGCACTACGGCAATGAAAGATTCAATGATTGTGTGCAAATCAAGTTCCACACCTTGACGAAACCGTCGAGATACACTAGCAGTCCCTTGCCTAATATCCCGTTGACTGTGGCCATTGTCACCAAGTCAATGTCCCGACATCTGTCATAAATATGCTTCAACACCCAATCATCATGCAGCCTTTCTTCGAAGATGTGATACAGGATGTAATGCAGAAAAGCTTCTGCTGTGGACTCGGTCCGCAGCCCGCTATGCAAAGTGCCCGTTCTATCTTGATACATTCCGTACTGCCACCTAGATAAAGACAACTGGAGCTTGATGTAGTATCAGACCTCGGTTCGCAGGCCATCGTGTCAGCCGGAGATGGCGTTGAAATGGCAGTGCCGGAAAGTACCGTCGCGAAGAGATGGGAGACCAAAGCATCAGTTTCAGTCCGGCGATAGACTTTAGGTGAAGACTGTAGGCAGCACTTACTATGTGAGCGGGTCTCATAGTGTTAATGCAGCGGAAAGGACTGGAGAGTCAGGGCTTCAAGAGAGGAACAACTGTATGCGCTCGGCACAGGCTGATGGCGTATGAGCTCTTGGTGGGTTTTTGTGATATCAAACTGTCGTTCGTGTTTACTTGGGTAAATCCAGGTTGGCAGCTTACATGTGAAGGGAAGACAGCCCTGCAGTAACGTCTCAGACCTCACTTGACTTATATAATGTAGGACCGCAGCCCGTAAAGTTCCAATCAGAAGAACATGCCTCCAGCCTTTTCACACAGCCCAGGACTTACTCGGCATCAACCTGTGACATTGTTTGATTACAGAAACTTCAGATAACGCTCGTGGTTCATCTCGCCGCTAAACCGGGCGCTTTGTCCTGTAGTAGCACCACTCAAGATGAAGTCAGTTGCCCGGCTGGAGAGGGCGTTGCTTACCGGACTGTATTGGAGTTCTCCTTAGCTAATGAGAGATTGCGTATACCGGTGGCCTCAGAATTCGAATTTTGGAGTAGGTTCTCCTGGGGAGAAACGCTGTGTACCTTTGCCGAGAACCCTTGGTTGGCTTCGTTCCACTTTCGGGCGACCTAAATGCGGCTCAGCATCACAGCCTACATGCACCGTAGCAGATGCAATTCCATCAGACCATCACTAAATATTACGCCTTGGAGTTGATGCTGGTGAGGTTTCGTCAAGCTCGAGAAATGCCCAGCGTTCGACTAAGGAAAATAGCCCTAGATATTGGTCTCATTCAGAGTCCCGGGTTTGTTCGGGCTCGGGGGCGTTCTACAGATAACTCTTCATCGAACTCGATCGTGTTTTCATCTCTTCAGTATCGCGTAGACTGTGTTCTAGGTCTTCTCTTGACGCACCCTCCATCTTAGGTGGCGGTGGATGGCATGGACAGGTCACAGGTTGGATGTCGATCATCTTGCTATTGGGAATGAGATACACCGCAATAAAAATACCATTCTCGGGTGAGATGAACCTGGTATTAGCACGGAAATTAAGTCAAGCTTGAAGTTTATCTTGATGACATGTACGGATACAAAGATTAACTCGAATTGCCTCTGTCCATAGCGTAATACATTACCGGAATCCCTTTTCCGGACTATTATTCTATTACCATCGAAATCATGGAAAGAGATCATGTTTCACCATACATGAGACATGGAGGAGAATTTCAAACTCAGAGACACGAGACGAATCGGGCATAACGTATAATTGCAGAGGTTGAAGTCTTTAAAGTTAAGCATCGTATCGGGATGTCACGTACGTGACGGGAACCCCCGCTGCCATCAATCTAATCACACTTACTAATGGTCAAATGGTGCTTACAAGTATTACCGTGAATTGACGCCTCAGAAACAGAATTCCTCATGCTATGATTCGGAATTACGACCGGACCTCCTCAGGGACATCCTGTTTACTTCTTCATCATGACGTTAGCGGCTTCGTGGCTGCTGGTAAGATTCGGCATTCTCATGCGCTTACGGCCGAGCACGCATGTGATATGTCCGCTTACGTCCGTTTTCAGATTTCAACTTCACCTCAGCACCATGGCGGTTCATCTGGACCATCCACTGCTTCCTCTTTCGCTATCCACCTGCTTCATATCGCCGTCGGTCGGAGCCGTTTGATCCGTCATCACCCGTTTAGACATGGAGCGACAAACCCGTCGGCGTCGGAGACCCGCTCTGTCGTGTCTCGAATGCAGGCGCCGAAAGATCAAGTGTGATCGCGATGAGCCTTGTGGGCATTGCACTGCATCAAAACTCCGATGCACCTACCGAGTATTCGGAAGTGAACTGACAGCTCGGCCACCGGTGCAACAAGCTGATCAGGCAATGCAGTCGACTCACATGATATCGCCCCTATCACAGACTCCGACTATCGTTCCGGCACATGAGTCTACAAACGATGTCAATCCAATTTCTGAGCCTGTATCGATGCAATCCAGTCGTCGAGAGCAGAGTGTTGGCAATGAGGTTAGCGAGAATGCGGTCGTATCGGGAAACATGGCTCAAGCCCTAGTCACCGAGCCCGCTCTTCGGGATCTCCTACACCGCATCCAGAGATTAGAAGAAGCATCTACCGGTACGGCACAACGGAGCGGATCAGAGATTCCCCAGAATATGATGGGGAAGGATACAGATTCACGCGTGGTGTTGAAGAAGTCGAGAGTATGGCGATGGAGTGACTGGATGGGTGAAGCCTCCGAGGTATGTTCTTTAGCTGTAATATTGGCTAGCATGGGGCCCAATGCTGACATCTGTACAGTTTGACAGATTGTTGAACTGCTACACAAATTATGTGAAGGCTGCTGCAAACGAGAGTCATGCTCCATTCCCAGATGCCGAGACTGAGGCCATGGCCATAGAGGCCGGGACTTTACTTCGGAACTGCAAAGACCTGGCGAGGAGCATTAAAAGTTGGCGGCCCAGCAGAAGCTTTGGCAACTCTGGAGTAAACCTTGCGGCCCCATCTCGCGGGGTGGCTGATGTAATGGTAGGCCATTACCTGGATTCATTCGAGTCAGCTTACCGCATATTACACAAGCCGACCTTCAGAGCGGAGTATCAGCGGTTCTGGGACGATCCAGCAAGCGTAAAAAACGATACCCGCCTCAAAATACTCCTCGTCATTGCGATTGGATCAAGTCTACATGACCCTGAAGAAGTCGAACCAGGATTCAAACGCCTGGCTCATCAATGGATATACGCTGCTCAGGCCTGGCTGTCCGGCCCTCTGGAAAAGGATCGCTTGGGTATCAACGGCGTCCAGATCCACTGCTTGACTATCTTGGCAAGGCATATCTCCTCGATTGGAGGCGATCTAGTGTGGATTTCCACGGGAACACTACTCCATACGGCCATGCAAATTGGCTTGCACCGTGATCCAATCAATTCATCGCCAATGTCGACATTGCAAGCAGAGATACGAAGGAGGCTCTGGTCGACCATCTTGGAGTTGGTAATTCAGTCATCCTTAGACGCAGCGATGCCTCCTAGGATCTCTTTCGATGAGTTTGATAGTCGACCGCCTGCAAATGTCAACGACGACGAACTAGAAGAGTCACAGACGGAGCTACAATCACATCCCAGGAGCACTTACACGGATATGTCACTACATCTCCAGCTTAGGGACTCTCTCATGAGCCGACTTCGAGTTGCTCAGCTGCTCAACGGAATTCACCATGAGCTATCTTACCACGTCGCACTAGAGTTGAGCGCAGAGATTACCCATGCCTGCAGAACCAACATCCACTTTGTGAGGCAGCACGAGCGATCCGGAGTCTCGGTGTTCCACCGAAACCTGCTCGATTTCCTCGTGCGTCGCTTCCTGATTCCCCTGCACTGCCCGTTCGCGAGCCAGGCGCAGACGAATCCCCTGTTCCAATACTCGACGAAAGTGACCCTAGACGCAACAATTACGATTCTTTCACCTGAACCGGACGATAAGTTTTCTCGTCTGTTCAGAATCGCGGGGGGAATGTTCCGCGAAGGCTACAGGTACGCCCTTGCTACCGTCAGCCACGAGTTCATCGCTCAAGCAGAAGCCCAGCATCGCGATGGAACGCTTCAACGCAACGTCCAACAAAGACAATTTCTGAAGAAAACGATGATGGAGTTGATAGAGATAGCGGCAGAGAGAGTCAGGTTCGGGGGCGAGACAAACATCAAGGGTCACATGTTTCTCAAGATGATTGTGGCGCAAATCGAAGCCATGGAAATGGGCATTCCGGGAGATTTGGAGATTGCAAAGAGCGCCAAAGAAAGTCTAGAATACTGCCACACCTTGCTTGAGGAGCAAGCAAGCACTGTGACGCCATGCTCAACGGCCGAGGCAGGCTTTGGATCTTCTGGACTTGAACACGAACAGGGAGGCTTTGGATTTGATTGGGATTTTGACTTTTTCCTCCCCGAAGGAGATTTTTAGAGTTAATATTCAAAAGTTTAATTAACGATCACTGTAAAAGCCCAATATGTGCGATGTCTCCATATCATTTTGATTTTTAACTTGTGAGCTTGCTGCTAAAAGTTGACTGAAAATTGAACACTCCTCCCACTTGTCATGGCCGTCTGATAATCTCATATCAGATCTTCGAATGCAACTGACAGCGCCCATGGTTAGACCTATTGGTACTAGCTGACATGTTGACAAAGGCAGGGCGTTCGCAGGAGTTCGGCCGAGGCGGACAAGACACGGATGTAACAGCTCATGTACAACGGACATAACTTCTCGCCACATCGATAGATTGAAATACTTAAGTGTGATGAAAGGATGAACTAAAAGCGCTTCTCATATGAAATAACATGCAATATCACACATTTGACTCAAGTCTCAACCTACTCCTCACTTTCTCGGAAATCACAATTTTCAGCCCAACATGTCTTCCCCTTTGAAGATTCTCATCAGCGGTTGTGGAATCGCTGGAGGGTCCCTCGCCTTCTGGCTGGTCAAACTCGGCCATGACGTTACCGTGGTCGAATGGTTCCCTACTCTTCGCGCTACAGGACTTCAAATCGACCTCCGGGGCCACGGCATTGAAGTCTTGAAGCGAATGGGCCTCGAAGAGGCATTCCGCGCCAAATCGGTCCCCGAGCAAGGTCTCCAGTTTGTCGACAGTTCCGGCAGGAGGCGAGGCCACTTTCCGATGAACCACTCGGGAAGCGAAGTGCAAGACTTTACCTCTGAGTATGAGATTATGAGAGGAGATTTGTGTCGTCTCTTCTACGATTCCACTAAGGGCCGCGCAAAGTACATATTTGGTACTTCCGTGGAAAGCTTCGACCAGAATAACGGCGGCGTGGATGTACGCTTCAAGGACGGGAAGACGAATCATTTCGACCTGCTGGTCGGTGCTGATGGACAAGGATCACGTACGCGCAAGATGATGCTGAAATCCGAAGCCTCTGACGGGTTTTACCCGCTCAGGGGTATTCATGCCTCTTACTTCACGATCCCGCGACCGATCGAGAAGGGCGAAGAGTACTACTCTACGGCTTATTTTGCGACCAATAGCCGGATATTAATGACTCGAAGACACAGCCCGGAAGCGATTCAGGCGTACACTTTCTTCACATCTCACAATGAGGAGTTTCAAAACGCTCGGCGAACTCACGGGCAGGAGGTGAAGGATGTTGTTGCGAAGGTGTTCAAGGGCGCAGGATGGCAAGTGGACTATTTCCTGGATGCGATGATGGACTCCAAAGACTTTTACTGCGAGCAAATCGGCTTGGTCAAGATTGACCACTGGTCCGAGGGCCATGTCGCCCTTCTCGGAGACGCGGCGTATGGCCCATCATCCATGACGGGTATGGGCACAACGTCGGCGATTGTCGGCGCCTACGTCTTGGCTGGAGAGATCGGGAAATACTGCGGATCTTCACGGGGCCAGGACGGCATTGAAACGGCTTTACACGAGTACGAGAGGAAGATGCGACCTTTCATGGATCAGGTGCAGGAAGGTATCACCGATGACGCTCTCGTCTATAAGCTTTGGCCGACTGGACCGATAGGGATGGTAATCTTGTACTGGATTATTGGAATTGTGTCTTTCTTCCACATGAACCTTGGCAAGTGGGTTCTGAAGGAGAGCGCGGTGAAGTGGAATTTGCCAAACTACGAGGAATTGAGGCTTGGTGAGAGTCATTAGAGTAGCCTGGAAATTTGAGTACAGACATGGCACGGTAGGGTAGGATTCTGTTCGATTGTTCGATTTGTACATTATCAGACGAGACGCAGCTCAGCCGGAATAGATATCCATGATTCAATAGAATACGACAAATACGTGAGAATATGTACAGGCTTTCGGTGGGCGAAGAGGGTTTATGACCCTACTGGAATATTTACAAGATGAAAGAATAAGGTGTAGTTCATGTACATGCATATTTGCATTGTCATTTAGTTGTTGAAGGTGTGGGTGTGAATGTTGATGGTGTCAACCTTCCAGGTCTTGCCGTTGTCGGAAGTGGTGAGACCGGAGGAGTCGGCCTCGTTCAGACCGAGGGTGTTGCCAAAAGTATTGTCGGCGGCGTTGAGTATGATTGTCGTACCGGTGTACTCTGTGAATGGCAGTGTTAGTGAGACATGTCGCGAATAGATCTAGACACAGATCACTTACTGTGAGCAATAACCGTGCCGACGCAAGCATCGTCTTGGCATTCAACGGCAGTACCCCAGCCCTCAGCGTTTCCAGAGCCTGTCTATTTTTAGCGTCCATCCCAGCACATTGATATCGCCTAACTCTTTGATTTTGACTTACTCGTCGAGAGAGTCGAGACCACCTTGCCGTTGAGAGAGACGGTCTGATCATACCTGCCGGTGCTGTCGTTGTACTTGTCTGCATTGTGGACTTAGCTTCGATTCATCACGAAACCCAAACCAGATAAACTACAGTGCATGGTGAGCTTATCACCGGCGGATGCAGGAACTTGCGTGCCTCCCAGCTGCTCTCCTTGAAAAGTGCTGGCCCAAGTGCACCACTGGCCGACACTAGCACCGCAGTTCCTATGAAGCTCGTCAGCTGGCGACTTTGCTTTCTGATGGGAATGCAAGAACTTACGCCTTAGGATCACTAAAGGAAACAGCAAGGGCCTGGATAAGATCACCGCCACTGGTACCCATGCCGGGCCACAGAGCAAGGCGATCCTTCTGGGGACTCGGGACGGGAGGGAGAACGAGAGTGGTGGTCGCCTCCCGGATCCAAGACTGAGTAGGGCCGAGGGAGAATGCTGGTCCAAAGCCGACCTTGTCCTGAGCGCTCACCACAGTGGCGGCGGCAAGCAGAGCGGCGGCGGCAACGTTAAATCATGTTGATGGTTGTTTGGAGCGAGTGGCTGAACGTAGCAAGGGTATGCAGCCAAGAATGATCGAAAATCCGGGGTGAAGCAACGACAAGGGTTATTCCAACGGCTTGGAAATGGAGCACTGGACGGAGGAGGCTTCAAGTACTCTTGACAATGGGCTTGGGGTATATATGGAAGACTGCTCGACGTTCCAGACTACTTCGATTCATCCTGGTTGATGTCCCCTTTTAGTTACCGGCGTGCTTTTGCCGTTACCGGTTCCCTTGTTAATCTGGATCGTATCCGTACCCCAAGGGAATCAGTCATGAAACAGCCCAGTGGTGGACAAACAACTTCCGCGATGGATTGTGAAGGCTGCGCCAGGGTCCACGCGAACTGGCCAAATGGTTGAAGGAATAATCCAGTCAAGCGAGAAACCCATTTTCATTTGGTAATCTCGATGGAGTCGACAAGGACAAGGCATCATGCTTACTGCCATCAACCTCCTAGGCTCTGCAACCTTAACAGTCCCAAAACGGCGTTGCATTTTCTCGGAGCTATCACTAGCACGGACATGAGCCAGAATGCGACGAGACCAAACAAGCACGCAGGCAAGCCTAGAATGAAGTCCAGGAGTTCAAATGTAGGCTCGTCTATCGTGACAATGCAAGTGGAGTTTCGTATTCAATGAGCTGGTTTTTCGGATCCCTTTTGAGTGTGAAGAGACAAGATTGGAGGCCCCCTGTCTGAGGATCGTCCGTTGAACCCTTGCTTGGCTCTTTGAGCCGCAGCTAGATTGAAATCTCCACATCGCCTTATCCAGAGTCGCGATTGGTGGTCGGGTAGACGGGTTTCGGCACTCAAGTGCCACAGTCCTCAATATATCACTGAACTCGTTCGGTATCCCGCATCCGTAGATTCCAGCTTCCATTGACGGGTTCCAGTTGGCGTTTTCAGTGACGAACATCGACTGCAACATCCTTCACACACCTCAACATCATAAATGTACCGACAAGGCCGCGAGGGTGGCCTCAACGTGCATCGAGCTTGAATATTTCGAAGCAACTGTCTTTCGGGCGGGACTTCTTCACGTAACTTCATCAAGACTGCGATTTTATGGGGAGATTTGTGGAAGGGCGTTTGTTGAACCCCCTTGCAAGTTGTCTTGAGGTTCCTCTGACGGCATACCGATAGTGCGCTTGAAACGATGCAGCCACTCAAGATTGTCTGCTGAGGTCTGATTCCAAGGGTCGCCGCTGAAAGCAGTTAGGCTTTAATGACTCATGATAAATGATCAAGAGGAAACAATACTTACTCTTCATAAACAATAAATCGAGCTTGATGCTGGATTTCGTGGTCTGACGGAACGTGACTATTCGGGTTGTTGGGAGACATGATTGCGGCAATCCAGCGTCGCAGCTCAAGAGCAAGCCAACGGTTGAAATTGGAGTCATTGAAGAACGCATAGTTCCGTTTGACTGTTGAGAATTGCGGGTGTGCGCTGCGGCCATCTGGTCCAGTGCTTCCGGGCCTCTGCCAATCCGGAATATTCGAGAGTAGAGGAGATATGGGGGAAGCCTGGGCGGCATCACTTGCTGGAGAAGCGTCCTGGGAAACAGGCCCTTGAACCAATGGCGGGAGAGAGTCACTTCCTGCTTCCTGCAGCCAAGCGCGTTGGTTCGGCATGGCTAGATTCCTCCACAAACCCCTGTCAAAAGGGACGCCTTGGAACTGAAACGGAATCGGGGGCTCGAAGGGTTCATCTGCAGCAGCTCTTCCATCCATGAGGTCTGCCAGCCCTAGATGTTGAGAATCTTTCTCAGAGAGTCGCAATGGGGGTAATGTATTTGGGCTTTCGTGTTGAAGAAGACGTGTTCTCAAGCGAAACGCGGTAAGCCAGCCAGTTGATGAGCTAATGAGGTTGACTAGCCAGTTGACAACCAAGTCGGCAGGTGACATTCCCCAACTCTTGCCCAGACGTGTGACTATCTTACAAGCTTCGTTCTGTAGCTCTTGGTTGTTGAGAACATTAGGTCCAAGGAGCCTATGTTTATCAACAAAGGCGTCAAGCTGCGATTCACAGGGACATTCATCGAAGAGACTGCGCTTGCCTTTGATCTGAAGAACAGACATCATACTTTCGGCTGGCGATCTTATCGGCCCAAATCGAGCCTCTCGAGTGAGATCTTCTGACGAGGTAATCAAATCTCGCAGCCACGACTCGGGTTTTGCACCCTTGTCAACCTCCAGTGATGAGACTTCCGACGCAAAGACGATCCTGCAAGCCTCAAACTGGATTTCTCTGTTGTTGGGCAAGTTCCCTGTCCTGTCGAAGAACAGTCGTAGGAAATGGTTGAGTTCCAGCGTGAGCAACTCATATGCGCTACGGGGCGATTCTGGAGGCACGCCGCTTGCTTGATAGGGGAACGGAGAGAATCTTTCATACTCAATGAGATCTGGTGACTCAGTTAGCTTAGGCATCTGCGGCACAGTATGAAGTTCTCTCACAAGGTGGAACGGAGTTTTCAACCATATCCAGGACTGCATCATTGAAACCCCAATCTCCTTTCCACCTCGCCATGTCGGAACCCATCTTGAAGTGATCCGCGAGATGGTCAGCCCTGACACTCCAAGTATCGAGAGATGCGCCGCAGAAGCCGCAACGAGACTGTATTTCCGGGACGGTAATCTTCCAGAGCTTGGCAGACCAGTCGAGAAGCCCAGCATTATGTACCAGACGTAAGTGCTGTTTGAGGTGGTCCTTTCTGTTGAACGTTCGTTCCTGGCAAGACGAGGGGTTGTGACTATCAATGTGCGATTGGGTAGGCTCAGCCTCTCCACAGAAAACACAACATGTTTGGCCTGTATCAGGATTGACGGCTCGGGGTCCTTTAGGTGAGCAAACCCATCTTTCGAGGGGCATATGTAGAGACTTTTCGTGACGCTGCCAGTCGTGTTTCGTTCTGAATGTCTCTGTACAAAATGTGCACTGGTACTGGTTCCGAGGATGTGCGAGGGAAGTTCGCTTCGGGCGTCTACGTTGCCGCGCTCGACTGCGAACAGCGGGGCGCGGAAGAGAAACGGAGTCTTTGGAAGCGTGGGAGAAGGCAGAAGCAAATGAGCCACCACTTGAGGTTCCAGCACTGCTGGCTGACGAGGTGTGATACAGAGATCGTGCTGGCTCGTCGGTGAAGCTAGCATTGAAGCTGTCGTCTGCAGCTACGAGAGATCAGCTTTGATATGTCCGCCCGACTTTTGACACTGACACAACGAAGAGTTGCTCATTAAGATTGGAAACTTACCCGAAGATCCTGCGTGGGTAGATGCTACAGCACGTGCGATGTCGCCAACAGTAGCAGGCTCGTGTTCTGGAGGAGAGTCGACCCATCGCTCGAGAGGATTCAAACCCTGATAGTGTGGGCTACTTCTAGGAGCTGGTGTTCCTGGTCTCGCGGGGACGTCGATAGGTCTCGTCCCAGTACCAGAGTTTCCCGAGTATGGTGACGTAGATCGATGACGGCCTTGTACTTTTCCGCGGCGACGCGCGTTGATCAACCAGTTGGTGATTTGGATCTTGCTGAGACCTGTTTGGTGCTGCAGAATCTTCTTCTCCTCATCGTTTGGGTACGGATGGTGGCTGTGGGAATAGAGCCATTGTCTCAATATTCGAGTTGAGTCACGAGAGAATCTCGTGCCAATCTTGGGTGGTGGAGGAGTCGATGTGGTGGAAACGTTGAGGGGCTCGAACGAGCCGCTTGATCTCTTCGAGGCCTCTGGAATCGGGAGTTGCTGGACATTGGTTGAAACAATACGGTTGTCGTCCATAAGGTTGTTGAAAGCATCTCCAGTGAAGTTCGGCGTGGTATCTAAGAAAGTACAGTTGCATCCGAGAGACACGCAGGATATACAGCGGTCTTGAGGTTGGGGTTGTTGTGGGAGCTGGCATTGATAGCCCCATGCGGTGCAGTTGGCACAAGACGTCGAGGGCGTCGTCCATCCGCTTTCGAAATTGTCGCTGATGTAGTCAAGGGCTCCGTCGAAAACGAAGGGGGAGCTTTCACCGCTAAATTGTTCAACAGGCGTCAAACATAGAGCTTCATCGACGGTGAGATCTTCGATGGCAAGATTGGCCCTGGGCTCCTGTGATAGGGAGATTTCGGCGAGGTTCACGAATAGATTTACAGTCGAAGAAATATTAGCTGCATCCGAGTTATTCATTCTGTCGAGTCTCAATTCCAACACCGCAGTCGCAGCAATTAACCCCCTGCCTAAATCCGGGGAAGCAGTGAAGCTTGTCAAGGAAGCCCCTGTCAATGACCGGGCTGATAGGGCGTGATTGAAATGATAAGGGCGTGATTGAATCAATAGGGCGTATCAAGATATGAAGCAACAATTTCCAACGTGAGATGCGTATTCAGTCCCTCAAGGGAGTCATTCGACTTGGACTTTGTTTTGCTCAAGAGTGGAAGAGTCGTCGGAAGTCTATCCGCACTTTCATGCGTTGACATGACACAGGATCCACCAAAGCGCCCTACATGATTGGCCCAGCGTTGGATGTGTCAAGTGCGCCTTACACTAGAATCGCGATGGCCGGACCCATCAACTAATGACAAGCTTGTTCAATGTGAAGTCTAGGTCCGAAGTCGGACCCAAGGCCTTCGTGTGCGGTTGACCTTGATTGAGATGCATGGGATTACTTAAAGTAAATCGGGCTTACTTCGATCAGGACCTTTCGTCTTCATCACGCTCGGGTTCTTCCTGTACGAGTTTTCCATCACTGGCGTGGGCGTGCTGTTGCCAACTTTTGCGGTCAAGGCTGGCCTTCCGTCCGCTATGGGTTATACTTTGGTATCAATCCTCAACGGATGTTCGTTCTTAGGCCGCCTACTGCCTGGACTTGCGGGTGACTACGTAGGCCATTTCGACGTCATACTCTTCATGGCTTGCCTCTCATTGATATGTACCGGAGCCTTGTTCGTCCCGTTCGGAGGCCAGTCGGCTGGAATACTCTACGCATTTGCTGGTTTATGGGGATTTTGCACTGGCTCGTTCCTATCAATTCTTCCCGGTAAGTAGATTCTCAACACTTCCTGTTTCGAGCTACTGGATTGAAACTAATAAGATCTTACAATTAGTGTGTTTGGGCAAGACGTGTGATCCCAAAGACTACGGAAGATACTATGGTGAGTTGACGCATCACATCGGCCTCGATCCATCCACGATCATTTGACTGACATAACTTTAGGTACAATGACACTCTTCGTTAGTTTCAGTGCCCTCACAGCAGTCTCAGCAGGAGGATCTCTACTAAAAAAAGTGGGCTCGGTCGGAGCGTCGGGCTTGTATCTTTCAACGGTTGCTTTGGGCGGCTTCAGCTTCTACACAGCTCGATCCTTTTGGTTGGGAAGTTTCTTGTTTTCAGATCAAACATCTAGATCTCCAATTACACGTAACAATTTTCGTTACAGCTCTTCTCTCTTGCTGACTGCTCTCGTTGTCTCGGCCTTGGAGAGATCGGACACAGCAGTAATTTCGAGACTGTGCCGATCTTCTCCCAAGACAAATTCTATTGCACCTAGGTCCGGACCAAAATCTCTGATGGGAGCCAATACGTAAGCTTCCTCCATCGAAACCGCCGGCCTCTCTGAGCTGTCCTTTGCAACTGACGTTGCTTCATTTCGGGTCCCAAGAGTCGCATTGGTAACATGAGTAAACCCTAGCTGTGTAAGACTGTATGGATCCTTCGGCTTTTTGTTATCGCTGGAAACACCATTACTTAATTCTATGCCGTCCGAGCCCTGACTCGATTTCGGCGTGGACCTGTACTTGTGATAGAATTGTGCCCATACTCTCCGTTTGAAAAGAGGTACCACCATGGGAGCCTGCCCGACGAAAATGGCAATGAAGTCCTCACGGATTGACCACATTGCCCCTGGGCCAAAACCGCCCGTAGGCTTGGGGCACAATTAGTAGCTTCCCGTGAATCCTGGGAGAGTTTGATGACTTACATGAAAGATAAGGACCACACGAATTGTGGCAGCAACCATGATGAAAACTCCCAAACTGAAAAGGAGATACACTCCCATTCTGCGCCATATTGAGGCTCGTACAAGACTTATTACCTAGTTGATGGTTAGTTGACTTATCTTCGGTCGGCAGACTAGACTGGTGAATGCTTACGGGTATAGGAATAGCGATTATACACATATCTGTGATGACGTTCATCACAAAAATACTGTAGAAGTAAATTTTGTTCTGTGGTACGCAATTCTCTTTGGAGACTTTGTAAGGTAACGCTTCTGGTAAAAATGGCACTCAGACTTACGTACCTCCTGGATCTGGGCGGATCTGCCACATGAGGTAGAGAGGTCGACATGTCAGGGCAATGATCAGAGCCACCGCAACGGCTGTGGCACCAACTAGACCCATGACCGGGAATATGAACTTGTCTACCCATTGCCCTGCAACCAATCTTCGGTAGAAGAACAACACTAACAATTTTTTATCAGATCATGCTGGGTTATAGAGGGTTGAAGCGCGAAGAAAGTCTTCAAACAGCATGCCATTGCCACGTACTGTTGAATTTCAATGACCACACCACTGTCGCATAAATAATCATGCCGGCGACGAAATTCTTTGACCCGTACTCCCATTGGTAACTAGTCTATCGGTCAGTTCTGTTGAAGTCAGGATTCTTCGTTTGTTATTACGCACAATTCCGATTCCGGCAGAGTTGCGCGCTGTTCTGGGGTCAGGAGTGAGGTGTGTTTGCCTTGGGCAATTAGCGCGAAGAGCGTTGCCATCACGCACACAGTAGTGTAGAGAGACTGTCTTGGTGTGAGTCACAATTGGATCTATGTAGAAGACAGGATGATAGGATATACCCATGTGAAGAAGATGATGTAATCATCAAGTCGGAATCCAGAGACGCCTACTTGTTTGGTGCGGCAAAATACCCTCGCCGCAATCATCAAAGTCGCAACAGCATACAAAGTCCATATTTCCAGGAGAGTCGGGTTGATCTCCATGGTGTCTCCGATGCGGCGAGCAAAATGCTCTGTCAGCTGTCTATTCCAATATCATCGAAGGTGGTCCGGGGCTCCGGAGTTGTTGACTGGGGTGAACACAAGGAACGCTCGTGTGGATAAGGTAGGTAGCGGCATGGACATTTATTTCAATGTGGAGAAGATTGGAATCCCCAAGGACAGCAGGTTGAAACTTCTTTATTGAATGCTAGCCTAGCAAGACCCTGCTATCCTGAGCCAGACTTGCTAGGTTGGAGCATGTGGAAGTAAACTTCATCAGCTTCAGTGGTCCCTGGAATCTGCCACAATGTAGACTAGCTCTTCCATGAAAACTACCCGAGTCACATGTATGCGGAGCAGAGAATAGACAATTACCGCGAAAAAGGAATGTCTGGAGATACGCGGAATTCGGCTTGATGTATACATTCTGGCATTATTTACGGCTCGCCAAATCTTTTTGGGGTACTAGTTCCAAGGTCAAAAGTCAAGGCAATAGCAATGTCTGCCTATATCAATTGGACGGTTGTCTCAGTCGGCGGTGGTGATGAGAAGCTCCTGCACTTGGCAATTCAGCGACGATAGCTGCGAACAAATGGTTGGGGTTACTAGAACGAAGGACATTGTACTGCCTTGGGGCAATCCCAAAAGTTAACATCATTCGATTCTGCCTTGGCACGGGCTGCGAGATAGAACTTTCAACTCCAAGGTTGTGCCATGCTTTTCAACCAAAAGCACGTGGTGATCGGTGGCAAGAACGCACTGCAGGCTTCTCTGATCTGGCAACGCTCTGAAGTCGATCAAGATGATAAGGCGTTATCCCTGCCCATCTACTCGGTTCCGCGAGTCTATCCCATCGGGTGCTGATGGACAGCACTTTTGCCAAGGGCGGGGTAGAGCCAATAAGGGGTTGAAATTTCTATTAAGTTAGCAAATAGGGTTATAGTACCTTTATTGCCTATATATTCTGCGTATGC